>WNGS01002695.1:30694-40981 GCA_020271785.1 Procambarus virginalis | reverse complement strand
TCTGTGACGTCAACCCCTGTTCAACAATGACTGTCCCTAGATCTTCTCCCATTTCCTGGGAACTTCTCTGATTGGGAGCGGCACCTTAGGCATCTCGTGACATCATTCGAAATTTCACTGCATCCCGCTAGAGGTCGACCCCGTTTCTGAGGGGTGAACTGGGACCTTGTGGCCAGCCCCAACCGTTTCAAGGGTGAGAGAGCCTGTCTTGACCCCCACTATCAATCTATAGCAGCCAATTATCCCCTGGGCAGAGGGTACCTTCCCCCTGGTACTGTCGCTGTTTCAACTCCATTGTAACAGATCCTGACGATCCAGGTCAGAACCGATGAGCTGTTTGGACTCATGGGAAAAGGAATCCGTTGACGTCAACCTGACACACTTTGGATATCTTCTAATGAAATTGTGTTTTGCAAGCACTTATGTAAGCAATAAATTTGTGCTATGAGAGTGTTAACTGTCACAACTGACATACCTTTTGAGTCCAATTAAAGTCAGATTGGCGTTATGTGAACTGTATGTTTGGAGTGATTTTGAGCAGGGATAACCCCAGAATCAATCAGTTGATTTAGCATGTTTAAAGTGTAATTATCTGTATATCGTGGAATGATACGTTTATTTTAGTTCTTCCTCTAATTGTCTTAGCATCCTAATTTTCGTATATAAAATGTGATAAAATGTCTTACTGCCTGTTCGTAACTTCACGTTATTTATATATCACCATTTAAATTATGAGCTAAATCTCACTCATTTTCTGCAATAAATGTAAACTTGTTTTACATTACTATACACCTGTTTAGTCCAGCCACCTGTCATGTGGTCTGTGCAAGCTGTCACCAATTACGGTTCTGATTCCGATAATGACATGTCGACGTGCTGTGCTGTTATTGTGATTTGTCCCTTTAATGTTCTGCAGTGTTAATGTAAACTTTTCCAATTATAAATGCACAATGATATATGACCAGTTTTTTTATTTGTTTTGATCTGAATACAGTGTTACGAGACTTATATTTTGAGTGTGTCGTCTATTAGTGAACAACAGGCGCGTCATTGCCGGATTATGCTCGGGATGATTGTAACAAACATTACTTTAAAATAATGCAAACGAATGTATGTTGTGGTAGGTGTGTAAGAAACGTGTGTGTAGAGGTTGTGTAGGAGTGAAACTAGTAGAGGTTGATAGGAGTTCTGCGGGTTTTGGAAGGGGAGGGATTAGGATAGTAACAGAAGAGGAACTTCATATATACACACATCCATTTGTATTCTTCAGACATGTCTCCTCTTACTCTTCGTCTTTCTTGTAAGTGTAAATTAAGCTTTCTTGGGATTAACTTTGTATTTGTTATTTACATTTTAATTACGCCTTCACGTAAATTTATGCCAATTCTATAGAACAGAGAACAAACCGAACTGCATTAATCTTAGTGTGACCTAATAACTACAAGAAAAACTGAGGAATATTATTAGATTTATATATTAATGCTTCTTGAAATAAATCCCACTATCCTATTTCCTTTATTTCATACATTTATTCATATTATTTCTGGATAAGTCACTTCTAATTTAGTCTCCCTATTAAGTTTCCAATTCAGATTTCGCAATTTCAACTTTCAAGCTGATATTTGGTAACTCAACAATAGTTACCTATTCACAGAACTCTATTATTTAAAGCAATAAACTGCAACCGCCAATCATTCATTCAAATTGAAATGTTTATTAAGGTAAAAGTACATACATAGAAGATGAGTTACAAACATAATATTGGATTCATAGATAGAGCTAGTACATACAATACCTAAAACCAATAATTCACATAGCGTTTCAGGCACAAATAAATGTCAGAAGTGGGATGCGAACCCACACCCTCACGTGGGTACGAACCCACACCCTCACGTGGGTACGAACCCACACCCTCACGTGGGTACGAACCCACACCCTCACGTGGGTACGAACCCACACCCTCACGTGGGTACGAACCCACACCCTCACGTGGGTACGAACCCACACCCTCACGTGGGTACGAACCCACACCCTCCATTGTATCTTGTCCCTTAACGATTTTGAATACTCCTCTGAATTTATTTTCGGCCTATTTTTTATCCGTTTATAAATTTGCAAATGTTGCTGTCGATTCCCGTGTCTACGTTGTTTATATATGTGGTGAACTCCAGCGGTCCCCGGACACATCCCTGGACACATTCCTGGACACATTCCTGGACACATCCCTGGACACATCCCTGGAGTACTCCACTTACAGCAGTTTGTCAGTCCAGTCGGACTTTATTCCAATTAATCTAATTCATCCTTTTTTTTTAATAACCAGACCTGAATTACCATTAGCTTAACCCCGGCTCCCACCAACCGGTAATATGGGTCTCTTACATTATAGTCTCATGAAGTACGGTATCAAAGGCTGTGCTAATACAACGTTACGGAATGTCACAATCCTATCCAGTTCTGACTTCTTAAATATTTAGAAAATAATGATAGATCATGATAATTCTATCATTCTATCATGATAATTCTATCAATGATATAATTTTTTTTAGATAAGAATGACGTTTTCTTGTATAATAGAATATGGTGATAGTTTCAGCGGGTATGTGAGCCTGCCGTACAGCGCCTCAGAGACCAGGATTGTGCAGACGGCGTCCTGGACAACAGTTCGTGGCCTCCAGCTCACTAACCATCATCTATTTCCTGACAAGTTTAATAAGTATGCATTTAATTAAAAATAAAATTATATTAGCGAAAACACATTTTGCACGGTTTGAGTTAATATGTCCCGTGGAAAATAAAATTTGATACATTTCTAGTAACAATTATATGTAACACAAATGGACGAAATATATATTTTAGATAAGGTTGAATGCTCAATGTACTTTACTCAGGGAGGTCAGACCCCACACCCAGCCTGGCGCATTATAGTGGGAAGAGACGGGAAGCCTCTGAAGCAAAGTGCAACCCTCTGGTAATAAGCCTGTGTACCATGAAATATCGGATCAAGGTGCGATTCAGCAACCCGCTCTCGCACAAGACAGTACATATACGACTTATTGCTTAAAGTCACTATTTGGCTGATTAATAAGTACATATGTGGTATATGCCAAGTTATATTTTGTCTTTCAGGTACAAACTCTTCCTACAGAATTGCTAAACACCAGTTTTAATGTTAGGAATTTCTTTTTCAGTTTTATTAAACACGAGAGATTTTATACAATATCTGACAATATCCTGAGTTACCTTACAATTTATTAAAATATTTTGGTTTTGTTTCATTATTTTCATAAAACTGTATTATCGGTATAGGTATATGTTAAGTACTAATTGTAATTAAAAAGCAATAATATGCTTATCTTAACATATGAAGAAGGTTAGGTTAGGTCGGTGTTTTCTATTCAGCTTTTCAAGATAAACTAAAATATTCACAATAAATTAGCATGTCACGTATGCACTTAGTAATAAGCCAATATTGACTATATGCCAGTGCGAGAACGGGTTTGATTCAGAGGGGATTGGACCCTTACCCAGTAAGAGATCCTGGAATTGATCACTACAAAAACCCCTGTTGCACCACTGGACGTCGTCGACGATGGAGGACCCAAGCTGCTGTTCAGCAGTGCCTCATCCATACAGGGTCCGTTCAACCCCACCACCCTCTCTGCTCTTGAGAAGGCGCACCTGATCCTCACCCCACCACATCACTACCTCGCATCCAGGACGGTGTTTGTTCGGAGAGTGAGTTCCCTACTCTCTGAAAAAGCTGCCATCGATGTCGTCACCAGCATTAACTAGCCGGTTCCTTCCTTGACCACTGTCACGGTTAAGTTCATTCCTGTAAATGACGGCCACCTCTTCATGAAGGTCGCCTTTACATCGCCTGAGGAAGCTACCTTTGTTGCTAGTCGTAGTCGTAGCGTCAACGACTGTCTTCACTGCCTTCTCTGTCAGGGTGACCATACTGCCCTCTCCACTGAATGCCCCCGAAGACTTGCAGAAATCAAGATGTCCGACGCCAGGCAGATCAACACCACTCGCCATGTACCATCAACTTTCAACGTGCAAGCCGCCAACTTCCTGAAGCTTCCGAGTGGAGGCGGAGCCTCTGTACAGCCTGAAAGCCAATGGTCTCTAGCTTCTAGTTCGCCAACAATTCATCGCTCAACCTGCAACAGCAACAACCCTCTCTGGCCAATCATCAAGCCCGCCTTCACCATATCAGTTGGTGGCCCCAACACCGTTCATAGTACACTTACATGTACGGCAGAAATAATGGCAGGTACGAACTTCAAGGAATTCGTCCGAATCCTCAATATATTCTACGCTGCAAATGACCTCCCAACATTTACTGTGCCAGAGGAACTCCTCGCTACTCCAGATATAGCCATCAGCACGAATTCAGCTTCTGACATCACCATGTCTCCAGCTGCACTCGCAGATCTTCTGTCTACTGGCCCCTATCCTCTGCAACCTACTACAGCGCCAACCAACCCTTCGGTACCAGAAACTACAGCAGCATCACCGGCTCCGACTCAAGGTCAACCACTGTTATGATCCCAGGTAGCCGAAAAACGAGTCTCCCCTTTGAGAATTATTCTGTCAGGCCTGACCTGACTAAGCATTCAAAGAAATATAGACATGAAGATTCATATGTAAAATAATTGGTTGGATTCGATAGATAATTTAAGAATGAGGGCAGTGAATAAGAAAATAAGTAAATGACTTGATACAAGATGTGGAGAGTTTGCTGAAGGCGTGAGGCAAGGCTTGTGAGGAGCTTGAGCTCACTTGAGCTGAAGAAATCGTGAGGGGAGGGCGTGCTCCGTTTGTGCCCCTGTTAGAGAGGAACCCATGTTTGATATACCTTCAAAAGGAAGGAAGTGGACAGACGTCTCGACTGAGGAATAAGCTAGGAGGCGTGTCAGCTTAAATCAGGAACTGCAGAAGGTGTTGAGGGGGCAGTTAAAACAGTTCTTAGGGTAGCCTCAGGCGCCCCGAGTGTCGCTTTCCCATCTAGGAGCGCCCTTGTAGGAGACCTTTATGTGATAAGCACAATTTTAACCGGTTCACAGTGATTGCCTATAGTTGATCGTGTGCCCAGCGATCGTAGCGAATGTTTATTGATACATTACGCATATTTTATTAAGGCAGAAGGTCTAAAATAAGAGAGTAAAGATGGAGGAACGTCCTGGAGGGCGGAGCGACGTCAACCATTCCGTCCGCTTGAGGGCAACTGAGGGGCCAGCGGCCAGCTGCCTGGAGGGCCGCCGGGCCGGGCGGAGGATGGACCAGCCCAAACGGGGGCGTCAACACTCACAGCATGTAGAGAGCAGAGAGATGTTGGGTGTAAACATATTATGTGGTGGTTTATTTCGTTTATGTGTTTATAGGGAAACATTTTTATTGGCGTGTCGATGGGTTGCTGGTTTGCCTGGGGAAGGAGTTGCTGAGAACTTCGAAGCCAGCAGAGAGGGAGTAGTTGATGAGACTCCCAGGTTGTGGAAGGTACTGAGCTCTGTGGGAGAGCAGCCATACAGTGAGGAAGAGAACCTCAAGCTGTGGGAAGAGGAGCAGCGGAATGAAGTTTCACAAGCTTTTGTGATGCCAGTGGTGAAGCACCATTGTTGCTCAAGGAAGACTTCATGGTGTAGCAGCCTGAAAGAGCTGCAGCGGATCCTGGTAGATAAACCCGGAAGAACTTGAATATGTCAGGGTAGTGAACTTCCAGATGTGGAAGGGAAGTTCTTATTGACTAATTGTAGGGAGTTGGTAGAGTGTTTGGTTGGCATTAGCGTGCAAGACGCAGCAAAAGGTGAGTGATTGATTACCATTTTTGTGCCAAGGAGTACTTATACTGAAGTATTGAGTTACAGTCGTAGGCGGGATTACCTGCAGAGACATACATATGTGTTCTAGGACTGATAGGGTGATTGATTGATAATTCTTGTATATCAAGGAATATTTATGTTGATGTTTATAGAATTATAACCATAGGCTGAATTGCCTGCAGATATTTATATGTTCCAGAGTTGGTAGCACCAAATCATATTGTACTGCATGATTTACCCACTTGGTGAGGCTGATAGTGCAATATTCTCTTATGAGACTTGACCTACTTAATGAGGTTAATAGTATTAGGTGGTGAGTCAGGAATTAGGATACCACTTGATAAGCAGATGATAGTCCTGATGGTATTGGAGGCAACCTGACAACAATAGTGTAGAGTGTTGGAGATATATTATTATACGTGTATATGTATTGTCCATGTGCCTTGTCCAGTAGATGTATTCAAATTTGCTGATGTTTGCCCTTGTCCTAGTGAGGCTTCCCAGAAAATAGGGAAGAGAGAGAGAGAAAGAACCAAGAACCAAAGCTGTGGACAGGGTAGTACGGAGTAATATCAAAGAAAAGGGGATTGAGGAGATCATACCACATAAGGAGAGAGCGGGAGTCATGGCGGCTCGAGTGGGTGTGTGCATGTGACAACGAGGCTTGTGTTGGAGCCGCATCCCCTAAACGTGTGACGTCGAGCCCCTCTCCAAGTGCTAGAAGCATCCAGGGTGATCTCCTGGTCAAAGTAAGCACTCTACGGAATTTGGGGGTTGGTTGTCCGAAAGGAAGGACCAACAACAACAACATACGACATCATAAAAACCACCAACTAATCCAGTCGTACCTGTGACTAAACCATCTTCATCGGCACCAACACCAGATGCTTCTGCAGACCTCTACCTGCTTCTGATGATGACTCTACTGCCCCGGTTGACATTGAAGCACACTCACCTCTCCAAGAATTGGTGTATTTGCCCAACTCTGATGTGGTAAATGACCTATATCGACTACGTGCAGATACATCAATTGGATCTCTTGAATACAGACGGCTTACCAGCCGAATATTTAACATGAACTGTGAAGAACAAATGCAGAATGATCCAGAATCAGCAAAGGAGATCTGGGTTTCTTCCCATACCATTCTCACAGAATGTAACGAATCTACACTTCTACCTGGACTATTCCACAAGGACTTCATGGCACACAAGAAAGACCATCTGATGATCACACGAAGCAAGAAGAAAGAATAAGCAGAAGAAAGAAGAAACGAGACTGATATGTAAAGAGAAGAAGAAGAAAAAAGAAGACTCAAGACACCACCAGAAGACGGATTGTTGCCCCACTTCAATGTTCGCCCAATGAGTATCTTGTCCTGTTTCTTCGTATCGTATTGTATGAATGCGTATGGGCACTCTCTACAAGTGAGGGAAGTCCGAGGGGATCTCACGACCATTAAACATCTGAATCTATCCTCGTCGATATTCACAGTAATGAGAAATTACGAATTTTTTTAAGTGTATATTTTTAATTAAATATATTCATAATACTGTCTGACATTTATACAAAAATATATATATATCCTTTCAGCTTTTACGGAGCCTCGGTAAACGTGACCGCTCTGCCATACCGACCGTACTGGGTAGCGGAGGAGGAAGAACATGATGGCTCCAGTGTGACCAGGTACTCTGGCAGCGACGCCAAGCTCCTCATGACCATAGCTGAAGCCCTCAACTTCACTTTTAATGTCCTTCCTGTAACCTCCTGGGACCAGGTATGTTGACGTCCTAGTTTAAGCTTCGATGTTGCCTTCGTGTTACAAAACAGAAACTGCAGTGCATGTATTCTAACCCCAAGTTTATCCACATAAAACATTTCCGGACGATTCAGACCATTTCTGTTCTATGAATCGTACTGATGTTTTCCCGAATGATATCTAAGTGAGTTTTTTTATGAAATGTACTGTCAAACTTATTTGTTCTTTTCATTACTTACCACATTATTTTTCCGTCTCTATTAAAAATGCGTATATGATATTCCCAGGTGACAAGCTTGGTAGTGGACAGGATCTCCTTTATGGCTACGGTCCTGCACATGGTACTGCCACAGCGTCGGCTCTTTTATGACTTTACATATATCTACGATCATGATCCGACTGGTTTTGTAATGGCCAAGCCGTCCCTAAGATCAAACTGGGAGAGCCTCTACGCGCCCTTGACGGACGAAGTGTGGGCGTCAGTGCTGGCCTCCGTGCTGCTGGTGTCGCTCCTGCTCTTCCTGGTACGTGGCCAGGATGTTGGTACTCTTAATTCTTCCTAATGTCATATGTTTTGGTTTACACAATTACATGTAGTCGATAGGTCTGTCATATCAGGATGGATCGCTTGGTCTTAATGGAGAGAAACGTTTATATGTTTTGTTTATTTCCATTACTAATAAAGTCTTCATTATTATTACTTCCCAACTTTATGCAGAGGAGAAGTATTGTAATTATGATAGAGTTGCACTCGGTAAACTGGAAAAACAATATCATTATTGCAGGTGTTGGTTATGTTTGTTGATGTATGGCTTGTCGGGAGAATTAGCAGCTCTCTGGTTCTTTAATGGTTAAATATTATTTTTTATATTCTTATTTACTAAATTTCTGCATTTGCCAATACACTATACTTTATGTTTAGAATAAATTGACATATTGACACTCGTCTTCAAGGAATTGCTGGCTTCATTCCATATAATGCTCAGATAAATTACTCAATAACTGTTCCTCGTTTCGTCCCATTATCAAGAGAAGAGTACAAATGAGACCATTTCTTTTCTCTGTTTTTTCATACTTTGATCTTAAGTGCATGTGTGTGTCATTATAGAAGGAAAGGAGTCATCTTTTTAAAGAAAACTGCATTGAAATTTCAAGTTCAGTCTTTTTATGTAACTACGTGGATACGGCATGATACGATGATCATGTATAGAGTGAATATATTTTACAGTACAAGGACAATACAATATAAGGATGTTGCTTTCAGTGATTCCATGTAAAATTACCAAGATGTATAAAACCATCGAATGGAATGAAGAAAAATTTGACATTTATATGTCAAAGTGTTTTTTAAAACTAATTTTTGGATGTAACCTGCATCCTTTCTCAAGGTGTTGTATGCAATGTTCACCTTCATATACATAATCTTCAGCGCATAACCCCCACATGTCTGTCCACCTCACTGACCTCTCCTCTTTCCCAATAAGTCAGTTAATATGTCCCTATGACGAAGCACTCGCATATAGACTACGACTTGGTTACAGATGTAATTGGGAAATTGGTGAACCCAGCGATTGGAAATAAATCTTCTGCCAAACAATCACATAAAAGCCACTGCTTCACTTCTCCTGGAATGTGAAGCAACCAAGGACCTTAGACGAGCTTTAAGAGTTCCTGAATCTTGTAGTAACCACCCTGAAGACATCAGCACTGCTACTCTTCTGGTCAAAAAAGGCGTCCAGCAGCTGGACACCCCTCATAAATACTGTCAAGCAGTATCCTACCTTGCAAAAGCCGCCACATCTTAAGGACTAACGATTTAAAGGCGAGCTAATCACATAGTATCCTTTCGCAATTAAAGATCCCATTCACTCAAAAAAATCTATCACTTACGGGCTACTTATGCCCGTGCCACTTCTTGGGTGGCAACAAATTCACATCTTACCCTCAGTTTGTTGCGAGCAGCTACCGTGGCCAGTCGTACCCCTCTCCCCCAGATGGACACTCCACGGACGACGACAACTGCGGATCCCAAGTTGTTCTCCACGGACTACAACTGCAGACCCCCAGACGGACACTTCACGGACGACGATAACTACGGACCCCCTAACGGATACTCCACGGACGACAATTGCGGACCCTCAGACGGACGCTGACAGCGGTACACACCAAGAAAGTAGGAATACTGGCATCACAGGACGAAGAGGACTACACATCTTCAGACGAGCATGTGGACTTTGAAGATCTCTCCGACGTAGATGAGTTGGGCTCTGATGATGCAGTCTCGACGTCTCATCAGGTATGAACGCCCATGTTTGAGGTTCACGATGCACCTGGCATTTTGGACACAACCACTGGTGGATACATCGCTTTCAGAAATGCGATCGACTTACACAGAATATGATCAAGGATCTCCCGCAATTCCCTATACTGTCGCCTGTAGACAATGTGACGTGATGCAGTAGTGCAGCAATACTGGGCAGGTGTAATGTGGCTGTCTCACACATAAAATAAACAAAATCCTGCTTTGGCCCTTGCAGTGTGTAAGTGGCAGGATGAAACAAGAAACAGATGAATAAATAATAAACTTTATTATAATATTAATTAATATAGCAGGAATGGGTTCCTGTAAACACTTGGCTATTATAACAAACATTAAATCAAGCAAATGAAATCCTTAATATGAATACAATAGAGTATTATAC
>WNGS01002695.1:0-27303 GCA_020271785.1 Procambarus virginalis | reverse complement strand
TCCTTACCATAGCCTTTGTTCACCTAACAGTGAATGGGTACCTGGTTGTTAAACGATTCGGTGGGTCGTATTCCAGGGGAAAAATTTGGATTAAGGATCTGCCCAAAACGCTATGCGTACTTGTGGCTATAACCCTTAAGCTGCTAATTAAGTAAGTAAATCCTTAAGTAAATCTCCCGAGGAGATCTACACCCCTGTGCGCAAGAAAAAAATTAATGTTAAAAAATTATTTCATCTTCTAAAAATGTTAATTTATGTTCCCTGAACATGGTGAAAAAATCGTTGGTGACATATTTTGGGCGCAATAGGCCGAGGAAGTCTGGCAAAATAATGGCGTTGACAGAATGGTCGTCAGAGGCGGTCAGCGTCACCCGAGCTGTGAGGTGGGAGTTTCAATGTCTCTAATTGATTTTTTCTTATATTTTTGCAGTAATATTATTCAATAGTGTATAGTGTGATAGATTTATATAATAAAATGTGTGAATCATCGCTATACTCAAAAGTATGGTGTTCATATTATGATTCAATTATTACATTCATAAAGCAATAAACAAATAGTTTTGCAGTTATTACACTATATACATACATTATATATAAGTATCTACATGTTTTGTTCACCACAACTGGACAACTAAGCTGGTATAGTTAGTTCAGGCACTAGGAGACATCGCTACACACAGTCAGCTGGTGGCTGCCTCCCTCACTCATTATGTGCACTATGTCACTCATTATGTGCATTATATGCACTCATTATGTGCATTATGGTCAGGCGCACTAAAACTTCTTCCCAAACAATACTGTTTGGGGTGTTATTACACTATATACACACTTATATATTAGTATCTACATGCTGTATGCACCGTAACTGTACACCCAAGCTTGTGGATGCATAGTGGCCATCCTCTAAACAGCTAGACAAATCATGCAGACGACGTCACCTCCGTCACCAAACGGCTCTGTCCAATATAATTCTTTTGCAGTTATTACACTAATACACACATTATATATAAGTATCTACATTTATGTTCACCATAGAGAACCACTGAGCTGGTATGGTGAATACAGACAGTAACAGGTGAAACCACAGCCAGTAATCCCTCCCTCCCTCCCTCAGCATTACTCCTTCCACACAGCGCTAATTATCACAACAAGCCTTCCAATATCACAATCCTGGTCATTTTTATCACAATCAGGGGTCATCTGTAATACTGTCATCGCTAAATAATAGTAGTTACATATTTATTTGGACATTTTTAGGCGATGCTGTGGTCACAAGCTGAACAGCAATGTCCTTAGCTCATGCTGCGTGCGCCAGCCTTGGTTGCTTCCACAGTACTGTGGCTTTCACACCAGAGAATATTACCCACGATTTATTTAAACATGGCTTCTGTTTACAAGAGCCCTGAGGAAGCTGATGTGAACCCCGTGTAGCCGCGGGCCATTTGAATTGTGCTTGGCACCCTATGGCGTATATATACGCCATGCGCTCGGTGGAACATGTTACTCATAGCATATATTTAAGCCATGAGCAGTTTAAGCGTTAAACGAATATAAGAAGTTTTGTATATTTAAAAAGGTCACCACTCAAGTGAAAATTCCATCTCGAGAATGAATTAAAAATACACAGCCGGCGTTTAGTGTTCCTCATGATGTCACTCAGTCGTGTGTTACAATTATACACAGTGACTGATATTTATTCACCCTGTCCTAAGGTTTCCCAACGTCAAGAAAACAGTCAATTTAAAGTGTCCTCTCCTAACCTGCCAGAGGGCCCGAAATGATTAATTTCGGAAGAATGATCGCTGATGTAGAGACGGGGCCCTTGATACAAGATATAGTGAACAGCAGGTATTTCCAAAAGCATTTAAAGCAGTGACTTCATAAGGTGAACATATACGCAATGTCATTACTTCAAGTATGTTCAAACAGTTATTTTAAATGCACACTTCAGTGTGCAGTCATTTCGTAAGATAATGACTACACACAAAGTACACACATAACTACACACAAAGTAAACTTAACGAGCTCATCCTCCTGTTTAGGTAGTGCTTATAGTAACGATGACGACCATCGTGCATATATTGACGTAAAAGGTTATTAGAAAGTAGAAATCGGTACTCTCGAGTTTGGACAAACTGGAAAAAGAATGTCTATTGATGTTACACAGAAGACGCAGCCTAACATAACCGCCCTAGGCCTAATACGCAGTCTGAGGCCTAAAATTGTACATATATGTGCTATACTAGGCCTAGAAATATATGTTTGATTTTTAGCATTTTTTCCGGAATCTCTAAAGCGAATAATACCAAATTCTACTCTGGCCATTACGTCTATGTATGTGCGATAGTCCATATAATCACAAAAAGTACTATCTAAACAGGACGATGGATTGATGTAGCACACATTCACTTGACATAAAGCATTTCGTAAAGAGATGATGTACAGAGGTCTGAAAATGGAGAACAACCGCACTGCGATAATTTGGAGTGAATGTTAAATATTTTTTTATATATCTGGCAGGATATCTGTGCATCTCGAGATATCAGAAATTGATTTACTTCAGAATTTGAAATGCAAGTATATCCAGCCAGGGAACATGAGAACAGGAGTCGCGAACGCTTCCTATAAAGAGCAGAGTGTTGACAACGACGGAGGAAAATCGGAGAGAGAGCCTCATTTGTTAATAAGTCTGGCCTGAAAGGTGGGAGGTGACTACAGTTGTGTGACTACAGATGTGCGACAACAGATGTGTGACTACAAATGTGTAACTACAGATGTGTGACAAGAGGGCAAGCCACAACTGGTATTTTCCCAGCATCATATTAGCAAGTATCGCAACTCTACTGATTCTTCCTCTTTCGTTCTGTTTATTAAATAAAAGTTTTAGTACAATTCAATTGAAGAAAATCAATCCCTCCATTTATTTATCAATCCAGCCGTCTATCTATTTTTCCATCTATCTATCCCTTCATCTATCCATCTATTTTTGCATTCATACATTCATCTGCTATCAATTTATTTTTGCATTCATCCATCCTTCTATTCATCCATTTATGTATCCATCTGCCCATCTATCCATACATCTATGTATCTATCCATTCATCTATTTGTCCACCCATCTGTCCATCTATTTCTCATGCTGTCCATCTATTCCTCATGCTGTCCATCTATTTGTCATCTATCCATTTATCCATCTATCTTTCCATTTACTTATTCATCCTTCTGTCTGTCCATCTATCCACTTATTTGTCCATCTATATACTTTTTCTTCCAACAATCTGTGAATCTATCAGTTTATCAATCCCTCCATCCACCTGTCTATCCATGTATCTATCCCTTTATCCACTCATCAAAATATCTATTGTGACGGTGTTCCCCCCCTTCTAATTCTCCCACGCCTGCTGTAAGAGTCATGTCCACTATTCCCGAGCGTTCTCTACATTGCAGGCATCAATTGAACATATGTGGGAGAGAGTAGTATTCTCGAAGAGCCGAGAAATTTGAGAAAATGTAACATTTTGTCCTGTGGGATAGGCCCTTTAGGGAGCCAATATGGCGCTGGCAAGTCTGTTCTCCCGCCAAAACTGTGTGACGTCAGTGGCGCCAGATTGGTCACCGTCAGCGACATGGCACTGGGAGCCAATGAAAACCAACTTTGGAAAAGTGACGTCACATAGGCATGGGGAGTCCAGCCGTGGTGACGCCTCGGCGACATCAGTCTTTCACGACGCGTCCGAGAGGTAGGACGCGCGATCGGTCATCCTGTCAGAGTGAAGGATTTACCGAACTCCGGTGGATTTAAGCGTCTCCAGTTGTTGGCACGCACTCTGTGAGGTCTTCCTGCAACCCAGAAGTGGCTCAGCTAAGGAATTGACAGAATATTGAGCAACAAGTGCTCAGGGACAGGTGCGTTGCAAGAAGTGGGCCGAGCATCGACGTGTGTCGTCATTAGCGGTTCACCAGTATAAGAGGCAGCTTAGTGGCCGGGCCACCCACCGTGAGTGAACCGGGTTGACAGCCTTGTCAACCAGGTTGAACGTGTGATCGACGATCCTGTCAAGTTGGACAGTAACCCCACCTTCGTGGAACCCTACGAGTCAACAGTTGGATGCAAGCACGTCGAGAAGTCTTCCCAAATACCTAGTGATGTATCTAGACGACGAGGGAATTGACAGTGTTGTGAGCTTCAAGTGCTCTGAAGTCGGGTGCTGTGCGTGTGTCGTCCGGGACGGCTGATAACTTCACAGTGACTTCGTAGTGGTGAGAGGCAGTTCCTCTGGGAGTACAGTGACAAGGACTAATTGGGAAACGTACGACGACCGCCGAGACGTAGGCTGGCTGCCGTAGTTGGGAGGAAAGTTGACGGCCAGGAGACCGACTTCAACCCTGCGACGTACTGTAGAGGAAGGAGCACGGACCTGCTGTGTACAGAAGCGGCGAGACGCGACATCCTAAGGTGTGGGCTTGTGTTTCTGGATGGTGAACGAGGCGAGAGCCTGAACCAGGAGCTACAACCCAACTGTCATCCTAGGATAGGTGAAGTAGGTGTTTACAGTTACCCTCCCATTTCCCCTTTAGTTAGCTAATATATTCTTGTCAGGATATTTTATATGTCGTGAGCAAGTCTCACCTGAGTTTAAGTCACAGAGAGCACAGTGTGCGGTGAGCCTGCCTCAGAGCGATCAGTTTACATATATATCTATGTGTGGGTGTGTGCAAGCACCAAGATTCATCAGAGAATTTACTGTGACTATTATTATTAATCTCCAGTGAGTATTATTATTATATATATTGTAGTAAACCAGATATTGGTGTGTTGATCTCTATAATCTATTGATATAAATGCCTGTGGATTGATCTCTATAATCTATTGATATAAATGCCTGTGGATTGATCTCTATGATCTATTGATATAAATGCCTGTGGATTGATCTCTATAATCTATTGATATAAGTGCCCGTGGATTGATCTCTATAATCTATCGATATAAATGCCTGTGTGTTGATCTCTATGATCTATTGATATAAATGCCGGTGTATTGATCTTCATGACGTAAATATATATGCCTGAAATTTGATTACTGATTTATATATGACATGACTGTGTACTGAATAATTTCATATGCGTGAAGTGATTGCCAGTGATATCTCGGTGAGGGAAAGTATAGATATAAAGAAAAGTTCAGTGATCAAGTGAGTGCATTCACAGTAAATATTATTAAGAATAGAATAATCTTTTGGTACGGTGAAAAGTCACTGTGAGAGTATTGTGAATAAGATGTTGATCGTGAGTCCAGTGAAATCATAAGTAAGCCATGTGAATGTTGAATAGTGTTTTGGAAAAAGTTAAATAAACGGGGATCGTGACAGAATAAGAAACAAGTACTAGTCTGTTCCCACGATCGCGAGGGTCCCGGTCAGCTGAGTCTGACAGGTGACGCGTGGCGCGGCCGATGTTACCATATCGGTGCGCTCTAGAATATTATGCTATGAATGGAGCAATTGTCATATATTAATCCTGATACATTGATGTATATATATTTCTCGTTGTCTTTTAAGTAAAATACCAAAACTCTTTGGTGTTTGATATCATCCCCTCCATTTATCTTGTGACCGTGTTACGAAGTAAAGCTGAGTGACCTGCCTGATACCATATTATTGGAATTTGCTCTTGCCACAATTACACCTGACCACTGCAGTGTTACTGGACACAAGAAAACCAGTTGGCGACCTTGAAGGCTGTGTAAGAGTTCGGTGTCGGGGCGGGCCACAGATTGAGGGAACGATCTGTGCCCTCACTCATCTTATAATCTAAAGGCCGGTTGTGAGATCGACTGGGGTACTCTCCGAGGCCAGCAGTGGAGCCTAGAGGATTGAGGGAAGACCCGCCGAACGACGGTGAGTAAGGGTTATTGTTGGAGCAACCACCTGGAAAGGAGATCCAGTCTATTGTTGCTTTAACCCTTCCCTAACGAGTACACCGTGAAACCCCGACACTATCCATCTACATATCACGCTATCCTTTTATATATCGATCCATCTATATATCGATCCATCTATATATCGATCCAACCATCCATCCATCTATCTATCCATCCATCCATATATCCATCCATTAATGTACCTACTGTCAGTTTGTCTTTGTCCCACTGTCTCTACATTTTTCTTCCTGTCTCTCATGAATTTGTCTCTGTCACCGTCTGTGTTTGTATCTGTTTAATTCTGTCTGTGCGTGGCCGTCACTGTCTCTTTCTGTCTTTTATAAAAAATTAAACTTGGCCATGTACGTTTTGAATGAACTCGTGTCTTTGTCGTCTATTTCTATCCCTTTCCTCCCTCCCTTAAATTTTGTTTTTCCTTGACCCACATCACTGAAGGTTTTACTCCTCCTACAGTTCTGGAACATATTTCCCTTTTAACATTTTTCTTCACACTCCCGCTCATTTCCATCTTTACCGATAGGTCTAATTCTGCAGGCGGTGTAGGCTACTCTGTTGTTTTTCCTGGCCACACCTATATGTGTCGCCTGCCTCCGGAGACTAGCATCTTCATGGCAGAACTTTATGCTATTCTCTACGTCTTCTGCTTTCTCGCTGCCAATCCTCCTTTGTGGTTGTAGTTGACTCTCGCAGTGCCCTCATGGCTCTGGAGTCCTTTAATCCAGTCCATCTGGTGGTAGTCGAGAGTCAACACTGGCTGTTTCTTATCTCCTGTAGATTTAATACGGTAGACTTTTGCTGAGTTCTAAGGCATATTGGTGTCTCTTCCAATGAGTGTGCGGACGCTGCCACTAAGGAAGCTATCCGCACATGTCCCATCTTCCGTAAAGGTATTCCTAATTCCGACCTTTACCCAGTTATTCCTTCCCCCCATCCTCGCGCGTTAGCAGGGTTGTTGAATTTCTGTTACTGGTAACAAACTGCGTACTCTTAAGAGTAGTGTGTTCAAATGGCCTTCCTCCTACCACCGTAACCGGGGGTGGGAAACGGGTCTGGCAAGGGTGAGTATTGGCCATACACGATTAACTCACGGGCACGGGCATATATATATATATATATATATATATATATATATATATATATATATATATATATATATATATGCCCGTGCCTATATATATATATATATATATATATATATATATATATATATATATATATATATATATATATATATATATATATATATATATATATATATATATATATATATATATAGAGTATACTTTGAAACTAACAAATGGGAATTATCATATATTGAACTTATGTATGCTAAGTTGAAACCTACTCCTAGATGCCAAATTATTTCATGAGCATGTTATTATTTGCTTTAGAAGGAATAGCCTTTATTCATTAAAAAACATTAAGTAACAATCATATAAGGAACAGGATGAGCTAGTAGCCAGCTGTGTGCCAGAGTCTTCATGTGAACAGTTGACCTGATCTCTCGTGTATCAATCTGTTGAGCGAACAAGTTCCAGATACGAATAAGCCTCGGAATGAATGAACGCTGATGGAGTGATGTTCTTGAGAATGGCACTTCAAGCATGAGACTGTTGAAGGTTGAAAGCCTAGTGTTACGAGTGGGAACAACTGGTACTCCACGGAGTTGGGCCAAGTGCGGAACTTTGAGGATGTTGGCCTTGTACATAACAGTAAGACCAACAACGTCCCGACGGTGTTGCAGGCTCTGATGTTCAGACCGTTCCCACCAGACTTGGTCAAGACTAGAGATAAGCCTTCTAGCCCGTCTCTCTACTTTGTCCAACAGTCTGACGAAAGATGGGGGGCAAGCAATCCAGGAAAGGGGTGCATACTCAAGATGGGAGCGAACTTGTGCTTCATATAAGGTTTTGCATCCCTTGCTGTCAAGAAGATATGAGATGCGCCTTAGTGCTGTAAGTTTCCTGGCTGCCTTTTTAGCTAGGCTTAGCACATGACTCTTCATTGTCATTGAAGAGTCGAACTTCATTCCCAAGATGTCAACTTCTTCTGTGAACTCTAGGGATTTGCCACCCATTTGCAGTTCTGTCCGATTCGCCATGTGCAGTCTAGTTATCATCATCGCTTGAGTCTTCTCAGCCGCAAATGTGACCTGCCATCTCCTACCCCAGGTAGAAATTGCTGAAAGTTTGTGATTAATGATTCTTGCAGCAGTTAGCATTTCCTCCTTTCTGTATGTAAAGGTCAGAGTACAGTCATCAGCATAGGCTTGAGCTTCAGGAATGAGATGAAGAAGATCGTTGAAATATACATTCCACAGCAGAGGGCCAAGCACACTACCCTGTGGAACGCTGGCACCAATTGAGTGGCTATCGGATTCTGCTCCATTGAGGACTACCCTTAGAGTCCGTTCTTGAAGGTAGTCTTTTAATAACACTAAGATGGAGCCTGCAATGCCTAAAGCTTGAAGCTTCACTGCCAATCCAGAGTGCCAGACCCGATCAAAGGCTCCTGCTATATCTAGAGCAACAACACAGCTGATCTTGGACTCATCCAGTGACTGATGCCACTTAGAGGAGAGATTTAGCAAGAGATCAGCAGCAGATCGGCCTTTTCTAAAACCATACTGTCGATCACAAATTAGCCGATGACGGTCAAAAAATGTTATCATTTGCTGAACAATTAATGATTCTAGGATCTTGCCAGTAATGGAAAGCAGTGACACTGGTCTGTAGTTACCAACTACTGAGCGGCTCTTCTTTTTGTGCACTGGAACAACGTCCGCCTTCTTCCATAAGGAGGGCCAAATTTCTTGAACTAGGCAGAGTTGGAAGAAGCGCGTGAGAGGTGGAGCCACAGGTCAGCGCAGCAACGTAGTAGTCTTGGACTGACCTTATCTGGCCCCACAGCTTTACTTGTGTCTAGCGTGTTAAGGAGATGGAGAACTTCAGTCTGATTTATAACAACTTCAGTCAACCTAGACACAGTGCATGGGGCAAGATGTGGAGGCTGACGTTCAGGATCAGGGACCTGCATCTTGGGAGCAAAGTGGTTTGCCATAAATCAGCCTTCTCCTGATTGCTGGTTGCCACAGTACCATCTTCTCTGTTTAGAGGTGGGATTGTGTCCTCAGATGAGTACCCCCTGCCGATCCTTCACCAGGGACCACCAGACCTTGGATCCAACCCTTCCAGATGCAAGTTTTCTTCGAGTTTCGGATTCCCATCTGGATATAGCCCACTTTGAACTTCTTTCATTATTCGACAAGTTGTCTATGAATGTTTCTGTTATGACTGAGGGTGCCGTTTAAATCTCCTCCAGGCCTTTTTTTGGCTTCAGCTGCCATCCGGCAGCGATATCCAAACCAAGGCTGATCAGTGGGCTTGGTCACATACTGCCGTGAGGANGAGACAAGCTGAGTAACTGTAGCGCGGTTTCGTCGCAGGCGGAAGCAGCCCTCAGCTGCATGTTCGAGCCACCCTGCGCGGGTACCAACAGAGATCCGCGAGGTGTTACTCCTGTGGGAAGCACGGGACATATACAGAGAGATTGTAAACTCATTAGCATGAAAGCATGCTCCTAGTGATGGTAGGCCTACTTTTGAGGTGAAGTGGAAGTGTAAGATTGACAGCTTTTTGTTGATACAGGAAGCCAGGCAACTGTAATTAAAAAGTCTGCCTTCAGCAATTTAAGTATGCACGTCTTAAACGTTGCGCAAAGAATTAACAGCGGTCAATGGGGAAAGATTGAGATCGTAGGTCAAGGTACAGTTAATTTTGAAATTGATGGGGGATTGCAGCCTCACACATGTACGATCGTAGAGAACCTTGATTTTCCTGGTCACATCTTAATGGAACTGATTTTCTGTCGCGATTTGATTATTCCTTGTCTGCTCAAAAGGGGCTAGGAACTGCAGGTTGCAGTTGGGACAGACTTCCTACCCAGTGGAGATGATCGACCATCCCCCAGTTGTAGCTTCAATTAAGAGGAAGCAGAAATATAATGCGCACTATCCAAAATTAATTTTTAAGTCTCTTCCAGACACAGTTAAGAGGTCATGCGCATTGCATGCATTGACCAAACAGAGTTGCCCACCACATTCTGTTAAATTTATTAAAGTAGCCGTGGGACGTCACATACAACCAGGTACCACCCTTCAGGTTGCTGGGAGATGTGATCGCTTATTAATTCCTCATCACTTAATTGTAGTGCTCGATAAAGGTGCACTCATTCCAGTTGTCAATCTTTCACATAAGACTTTTCGCTTCAGGGCAGGTGATAGGGTATCTCAGGGAACCATGGTGGAGGACACAGAAATCTTTCACAATGAGTCAGCTGAGACGCCAACCGTCACTGCACAATGTAGTGCATTAAACATGCTAGATACTAAAACACCATCCAAAGTGCAGTGCGAGACGAGAAATGTTGCACAGAATGTAGAAGTAGAAAACTTAATTTCAGCACTTGATTTGCAACATGTTACACAGGCGGATAGGAAGGCACTGAGAGGAGTTTTGCGAAACTTCCCGAAATTATTTGCGACAGAGGATGACCAGATTGGGCTCCTTGATAAGATTGAGCACACCATTCCAACTGGTGATCATTTGCCTGTGTACACGAGACAGTGGAGGTTGCCGGAACAGGCAAAGAACGTTATCAGGGAGGAGTGCCAGAAAATGTTGAGACAGGGCGTGATAGAGCCTAGTACGTCACCGTGGCTCTCTCCTGTTGTGCTAGTTCGGAAACCGGACGGTAGTTATCGTTTCTGTGTTGACTACCGGAAGGTGAACGAAATAACTAAGGGTGATGTGTATCCGTTGCCCCGAATACAGGAGATTATAGATCAATTTGGTGCTGCTAAGTATTTCTCAACTCTTGACGCGAAATCGGCGTATTGGGCGATTCCGGTGGCAGAACAGGATAGGGAAAAAACAGCGTTCTCGGATGGTAGGCACACTTATCATTTCCGTAGGATGCCGTTTGGTTTAAAGACAGCGCCTTCGTCGTTTCAGAGGGCCATCAACTTCATCCTTAGTCCGGTCCTGGGTAGGCATTCTTTAGCGTACCTGGATGATGTTGTGATATATTCCAGGACGTTTGAGGAACACCTACGGGACTTGACTGAGACTTTGACGTTGTTAGATCAGGCAGGGTTCAAGCTGAACGTTCAGAAAAGCACCCTGGCGGCTCAGAAATTCAAATTTCTGGGGTTCCAGGTGTGCCCAGACGGTATCCGACCTGACCCAGATTCTTGCCGCGCCATTGCTGACATGCCTACTCCAAGGACAGCAAAGGACGTGCGTAGGTTTTTGGGGGCGGCCGGATATTTTCGTCGTCATATTGAAGGTTTCGCTGGCATTTCAGCACCCCTGACTGATCTGACAAAGAAAAATGCGAAGTTTGTGTGGAAATCTGAACATGACGAGGCCTATCGCAAACTGAAAGACCAACTAATCACGACACCGGTATTGGCGATTCCTGATTTTGAGAAAGAGTGGGAGGTGCACACTGACGCCAGCGGTATAGCTATTGGCGGGTGCTTAATTCAGCGAGATGCGGATAATTTACCCCATCCAGTAGCCTATTTCAGTAGAAAGGTCAAAGGACCTGAAGTTCGCTATTCAGCTACGGATCGGGAGGCACTGGCAGTAGTAGAATCAGTTAGGTACTTCGAACCTTACCTATTTCAGCGGCACTTTATAATTTACACAGACCATCGAGCGTTAACACACATATTTAAGAAGCGAACGAAATGCCCACGAATGTCACGCTGGTCTCACGAACTTTCTGCCCACTCATTCCAGATTTTGTACAAGCCTGGTCCAGCACATGTTGTTCCAGATACGCTAAGTCGAAACATAGCGGCAGTTCAAGTTAATGAAAATATTGAAACAATTCCATCAGACAAAATGAGAGAGTACCAGATGAGCGAGCCTAGATGGAAAGGAATTATTGAGTATTTAGAAGGAGGGAAATACCCGAAAAAGAAAAAGAATTTACCTATTCATGATTTTGAAATGAAACAGGGCGTCCTGTATTATGTTAATAGCCAGAATGATAGGGCAGTATTTCAATTAGTTATTCCGGACGCGTTGCGGTCATCAGCGTTAAAGCTTGCGCATGCTTCGAAAATTGCAGGGCATCCGGGGGTCTTTAAAACCCACTTAAAGGCAAAGTCTCTATTTTATTTCCCAGGATTACTTTCTGAAGTAATCAATTTCGTGAAGTCGTGCAATCGTTGCCAGAGGAGAAAAGGTACCCTTAAGGTACAAGCCCCACTTCAGGAATTTCCTGAAATTCGTGAACCTTTAGATCGTGTGGGAGCAGATTTGATTGATTTACATCATAGTCATTCAGGGAATAGATACGTTTTGGTGCTAGTTGACCATTTGTCTAGGTACACTACACTAGTTGCATTACCTCAGAAGGATTCTCGTACGGTTGCAGATGCGTTCTTGCGTAGGTTCGTTACTGTATTCGGACCTCATAAAGTTTTAGTCTCTGACCGGGGTCAAGAATTCAAAGGGAATATATTTAGAGAAGTTTGTAAGATTTTAGAGACAACTTCGGCGTTTACAACAGCCTACCACCCACAAGCAAACGGAATGACGGAACGGACTAATCGTTCAGTCAAGGATATGCTTGCAATCCTTGCTGAACATGACGCAAACACCTGGGATGAACACCTACCCTATGTTCAGTTAGCCTTGAATACTGCCATCCACCAATCAATTAACACCCAACCACTTCATTTGTTTACTGGTAATTCATGCAATTTCCCCTCAGGTCTGCTTAACAGACATAATGTTGCATACGGGGAGGACTATCCTTCAGAAGTCCTTGGAAAAATGAGAAATGCATGGAATATTGCAGCTGAAGCGTCCAAGAAAGCACGGAACAGGTATGCTCATTTTTATGACAAGAAAGTGCGCCCTCTTGAGTTGAAGGAAGGAAGCCTCGTATTGAGAGTGAATGAGGCTGCGCCCTCCAATCAGAGCAGGAAACTAGCTCCGAGGTGGCGAGGGCTGTATAGAGTAATTAAAAGGGCGGGGCCGGTGAATCTTGTTATAAAAGGAGTATTCGAGGACCAGGTGGAAAGGACAATTCATGTAAATAAATTGAAACATTATCATGCTAGAGAGGAATTAGAACTGCCTTCAGCAGGTCTAGTTCCTGACTGCAGTGCTGACTCATGGCTTCACCGACGAGTCAGGGGACGAGGATGACCCTCTGTCATCGCTCATCAGTAGTCAGGTGCAGTCTCGCCACCCTATGGTGACGAGATCTCGCGCTGTACAGTAAAGTAACTTCCTTGGTTAGTATAATTTAGTATTCATTAGATTTTCCTGTAAAGGCAATGAGGTACACTATCTCTATATTTAACTCGGGTAGCAACTTTTACCGTGCTCTGGGGTTCCACCTCCACCAAACCCAGAGTATATCTATGCTTCCGCTGTGTTGTCTGTCTGTTCCCAGGTCTGATTGGTATACCGACCCAGTTGTTCCAGCCACACGTGAACCCTTGTTGGGTAAAGACCGAGGGGGGAGGCACGTTACACAAAGCCCTCCCCCCACCAGACCCAGTAACCCATACATCAGTTACTTTGGGGATGAGTGACTGTCCAATAGTCACCCGGCCGACGCCTCACGTCACTACACGAGGTTGTCAGGGCCAGCAAGCTGTCCACATTTAGCAGTCACCGGAGGTGCCATACAATGCCAGGGTAGCTGTCTCAAGATCACCACTACCCACCTGCTGCGTCATCAAGACTGCAGCCATTCCAGCAGTGTTGGAGGAGAGGTCAAGAAACTGGACAGCAAGTAGCAGTACTCAAGAGTTTCGCCGGAGGATTAATGATTACGTCATCTGAAGCAACAGGAACGCGGAGCTAAGGCGGTCACAGGTGGAAGGCACGGTTTCCCTACAGAGTTCCGGGACTCGCCAATAGAAGGTCGCAAAATTGTCTCCTTTGGCCTAAAGTCGGCGGTACGAGGGTATACACAGTTGGTGTTTACGGCCTAGTAACCTGGTGATATCAAGAAACGCCTGAGATGTCGTGAGCAATGATGGAAGACGAGATTCACCTGTTCTGCAAACAAGCAAACCCGCCTCTACGACCCTCTGACAGCACTCCTGTTACGAGACACCGTTGGTACATCCAGTCCTGCTCTGCTGTGGTCATCTGCGACGTCAAGTTTAACATCAAGACTGCCGTGTGAACTGTGATTGATATGAAGGCGTGTGGACTGTCGGGAGCAAGATCAATGGCCGAAGTAACAGTATTCTACAGCTGTCACTTGGCACTCAGCTCTACTACACACTGTCGTCAGTCAAAAGTACCGGGAGTACAAGAGGACCAGGTATTGATGTCTACACATGGGAAGTAGCAAGATCGACATCGTCAGCGACTACATTCAGCGTCCATCAGCATCGATTTTTTTTCTCAATTACTCAATATGAACAATTGATACAAGTAAACAAAGTTGGCTCTGAACATCTGTGTAAAGAATATCTTGACACTTTGGTTAAATGTTGAAAAACAGATTTAGAATCACAATACTTTATAAATGTTGAAAAACAGATTTAAGATGATTATTCTGGTACAATGATATTTGGAGATTCTACTTTATAAATTGGTCAGTAAGTAAAATCGATGCCCCTGTGTGATTTAAGCCCAGAACAAACGGTTATGGAAAATTATGTTGTGTTTTTTCAGAATATTTGAACACAGGAGAGGCGAACCAATATAAACATTGACACGTATAGTGAGTGCGAACACTTAGCTGTACAGTCAGCCGGAACCTGTGATATAGTTATAGGAATTGTTTTTATATATTTTTAGATACATGTAATAAAAAATAGGTGTGTTCCTTAGCATGTCAAGGTTGACATTGGTTGGGGAGTGGATAGTACACGGATG
Source organism: Procambarus virginalis (assembly GCA_020271785.1). Taxonomy (NCBI): domain Eukaryota; kingdom Metazoa; phylum Arthropoda; class Malacostraca; order Decapoda; family Cambaridae; genus Procambarus; species Procambarus virginalis. The sequence goes on along the minus strand of WNGS01002695.1, from coordinate 12,441 downwards.
TGAACTTGATAGTTCAGTAGTACGCTCCCGGATGACTGAAAGTTAAGTCTGAAGATATAACTTTTATGTTTTTTTGAAGAAGAGCCAAGAGTTTTTAATAGCTAGTCTTTGCTGTTAGAGTAGGGACATGTTATTTAGCTATGTCAGTAAGGGTAGGATGTATGTTTCCTGATGTTGGAGGATTGCTGTCAGTTGACAGCTGAGAAATGTTATGAATTTGAACATGTTTATTATGATGATGTTGGACACTCTAATGATTGTCAAAATTTTTGTTTAGATAGGTTAGCTTTTGTTTGTGGCAATGAGTTGAATTGTGGGTTTGGATACTAAACCTCGTTATTTTTAACAAATTAACAAGGTTTACTAAGTGCTTGTGCGGGGGGGGGGGGGGTTGTAACAAACTGGGTTTGTTGTAAGAATTATCCAGAAGATTCCAGAATGTTTAGTTACAAGGGAGAATGGGAAGCTGGACCGCATGGCGACCTCGGGACCTGTCCCCAGAGAACAGCGATGAGAAACAGCTCTGGCAAGGTTGTATATTGGCCATACTCGCTTAACCCATGGTCACTTGATCGAGCGCCGCCCTGCTCCTTATTGTCCTAATTGCATTTTCCCTCTTACGGTCGTGCATGTCCTTCTTGAATGTCCTAACTTCCAGGACGAGCGTGTGTCTTGCTTTCTGACCACCCCTCGCTGTCACCTGTCCCTCGATAGAATTCTTGGTGACTCAGATACTTTTGATATCGTTCGCCTTATGTGTTTTTGTTCTCGTATTGGCATCCTTGGTGATATTTAGCGCCCTCTGATTATTCCACTCATTTGGTGGTGCTACATAGCCTTCTCGGTTTGGTGCCTTCTTTTGATAATTACTTCCACAACTCAAATCTGTGTAAAATAAACAGCCTGTCTTCATAAACAAAGACCCAAAGTCCATTCCATGCACCTGCCAAACCCCCTATTTATGAATGAAAAATTCTTTACACACCTTTCACAACTGATGACATCTGAACACTACCGGAACAAGCGCTTCGCTGACGACATTTGTTCGAACCACAACACTGTAAATGCTTCACCCACTTAATATAAATACAAGTAATCGTAAACAGAACCTAAACACCTAACCAATTCCTAAATATGGTAATATATTATTAGCATATTGCTTTTTAATTATTATTATTATTATTATTTATTATTATTATTATTATTATTATTATTATTATTATTATTATATTTTTTGTGAAAATTACTGTTTTGAATGAACAGCATGTTCAAATTGATGAATGCGTCTTTGGGATCGCCCACTGACTGGAATGAACATAGACTGTGGACGGGATGAACTTAAAATTTAGCAAGAAAATGTTAACGAGTTAAAATGCATAAATAACATTTCAAATGTTGCAGCCCCCGTGGCGTAGTGGTAAGACGCTCGCCTGGTGTTCCACGAGCGCTTTGTCCTGGGTTCATATCCTGGCCGGGGAAGATTTACCGAGTGCATATCCTTAATTGTAACCTCTGTTTAACTCAACAGTAAAATGGGTACTTGGTGTTAAACGATTCTTCGTGGGGGTCGTAATCCGGGGAACATAGGATTAAGGACTTGCCCGAAACGCTACGCGTACTAATGGCTGTACAAGAATGTAACAACTCTTGTATATATAAATAAAAAAGTGGAAAAAATGTAAAACAATTAACAGTGTAGAAAGAATACATTTCATGTAATTAATGTCGCCGGTTTATGTATAAACTGTTGAATGATAATAAAATACTGTTAGAAAAACGAGACAGATACACTGCATGGTCAGTGTTCATAGAGAAAGGTTGCTAGAGTACAATTTTAGATCTCAATAATTTTTCAAAAGACATCAATAAAGAAATACGCCGTCAACAAGCTACCATAGGAGAGAAACTGGCACTTGTCAGATAATTGTTCCTCTCAGCAAACTGCTAACTTAATTTAACCAAAACTCGACTAAATTCGTGTAAAAATTCGAGTCTCTGTTGCTTAATGGTAAAGCACTCTCCCGGCGCTTCATGAGAGCTTTGGCCTGGGTTCGTATCCTGGCTGGGGATTGACCAGGCGCCAATCCTTAACCATAGCCTTTGTTCACCTAACAGTGAATGGGTACCTGGTTGTTAAACGATTCGGTGGGTCGTATTCCAGGGGAAAAATTTGGATTAAGGATCTGCCCAAAACGCTATGCGTACTTGTGGCTATAACCCTTAAGCTGCTAATTAAGTAAGTAAATCCTTAAGTAAATCTCCCGAGGAGATCTACACCCCCTGTGCGCAAGAAAAAAATTAATGTTAAAAAATTATTTCATCTTCTAAAAATGTTAATTTATGTTCCCTGAACATGGTGAAAAAATCGTTGGTGACATATTTTGGGCGCAATAGGCCGAGGAAGTCTGGCAAAATAATGGCGTTGACAGAATGGTCGTCAGAGGCGGTCAGCGTCACCCGAGCTGTGAGGTGGGAGTTTCAATGTCTCTAATTGATTTTTTCTTATATTTTTGCAGTAATATTATTCAATAGTGTATAGTGTGATAGATTTATATAATAAAATGTGTGAATCATCGCTATACTCAAAAGTATGGTGTTCATATTATGATTCAATTATTACATTGATAAAGCAATAAACAAATAGTTTTGCAGTTATTACACTATATACATACATTATATATAAGTATCTACATGTTTTGTTCACCACAACTGGACAACTAAGCTGGTATAGTTAATTCAGGCACTAGGAGACATCGCTACACACAGTCAGCTGGTGGCTGCCTCCCTCACTCATTATGTGCACTATGTCACTCATTATGTGCATTATATGCACTCATTATGTGCATTATGGTCAGGCGCACTAAAACTTCTTCCCAAACAATACTGTTTGGGGTGTTATTACACTATATACACACTTATATATTAGTATCTACATGCTGTATGCACCGTAACTGTACACCCAAGCTTGTTGGATGCATAGTGGCCATCCTCTAAACAGCTAGACAAATCATGCAGACGACGTCACCTCTGTCACCCAAACGGCTCCGCCCAATATAATTCTTTTGCAGTTATTACACTAATACACACATTATATATAAGTATCTACATTTATGTTCACCATAGAGAACCACTGAGCTGGTATGGTGAATACAGACAGTAACAGGTGAAACCACAGCCAGTAATCTCCCTCCCTCCCTCAGCATTACTCCTTCCACACAGCGCTAATTATCACAACAAGCCTTCCAATATCACAATCCTGGTCATTTTTATCACAATCAGGGGTCATCTGTAATACTGTCATCGCTAAATAATAGCAGTTACATATTTATTTGGACATTTTTAGGCGATGCTGTGGTCACAAGCTGAACAGCAATGTCCTTAGCTCATGCTGCGTGCGCCAGCCTTGGTTGCTTCCACAGTACTGTGGCTTTCACACCAGAGAATATTACCCACGATTTATTTAAACATGGCTTCTGTTTACAAGAGCCCTGAGGAAGCTGATGTGAACCCCGTGTAGCCGCGGGCCATTTGAATTGTGCTTGGCACCCTATGGCGTATATATACGCCATGCGCTCGGTGGAACATGTTACTCATAGCATATATTTAAGCCATGAGCAGTTTAAGCGTTAAACGAATATAAGAAGTTTTGTATATTTAAAAACGTCACCACTCAAGTGAAAATTCCATCTCGCGAATGAATTAAAAATACACAGCCGGCGTTTAGTGTTCCTCATGATGTCACTCAGTCGTGTGTTACAATTATACACAGTGACTGATATTTATTCACCCTGTCCTAAGGTTTCCCAACGTCAAGAAAACAGTCAATTTAAAGTGTCCTCTCCTAACCTGCCAGAGGGCCCGAAATGATTAATTTCGGAAGAATGATCGCTGATGTAGAGACGGGGCCCTTGATACAAGATATAGTGAACAGCAGGTATTTCCAAAAGCATTTAAAGTAGTGACTTCATAAGGTGAACATATACGCAATGTCATTACTTCAAGTATGTTCAAACATTTATTTTAAATGCACACTTCAGTGTGCAGTCATTTCGTAAGATAATGACTACACACAAAGTACACACATAACTACACACAAAGTAAACTTAACGAGCTCATCCTCCTGTTTAGGTAGTGCTTATAGTAACGATGACGACCATCGTGCATATATTGACGTAAAAGGTTATTAGAAAGTAGAAATCGGTACTCTCGAGTTTGGACAAACTGGAAAAAGAATGTTTATTGATGTTACACAGAAGACGCAGCCTAACATAACCGCCCTAGGCCTAATACGCAGTCTGAGGCCTAAAATTGTACATATATGTGCTATACTAGGCCTAGAAATATATGTTTGATTTTTAGCATTTTTTCCGGAATCTCTAAAGCGAATAATACCAAATTCTACTCTGTCCATTACGTCTATGTATGTGCGATAGTCCATATAATCACAAAAAGTACTATCTAAACAGGACGATGGATTGATGTAGCACACATTCACTTGACATAAAGCATTTCGTAAAGAGATGATGTACAGAGGTCTGAAAATGGAGAACAACCGCACTGCGATGATTTGGAGTGAATGTTAAATATTTTTTTATATATCTGGCCGGATATCTGTGCATCTCGAGATATCAGAAATTGATTTACTTCAGAATTTGAAATGCAAGTATATCCAGCCAGGGAACATGAGAACAGGAGTCGCGAACGCTTCCTATAAAGAGCAGAGTGTTGACAACGACGGAGGAAAATCGGAGAGAGGGCCTCATTTGTTAATAAGTCTGGCCTGAAAGGTGGGAGGTGACTACAGTTGTGTGACTACAGATGTGCGACAACAGATGTGTGACTACAAATGTGTAACTACAGATGTGTGACAAGAGGGCAAGCCACAACTGGTATTTTCCCAGCATCATATTAGCAAGTATCGCAACTCTACTGATTCTTCCTCTTTCGTTCTGTTTATTAAATAAAAGTTTTAGTACAATTCAATTGAAGAAAATCAATCCCTCCATTTATTTATCAATCCAGCCGTCTATCTATTTTTCCATCTATCTATCCCTTCATCTATCCATCTATTTTTGCATTCATACATTCATCTGCTATCAATTTATTTTTGCATTCATCCATTTATGTATCCATCTGCCCATCTATCCATACATCTATGTATCTATCCATTCATCTATTTGTCCACCCATCTGTCCATCTATTTCTCATGCTGTCCATCTATTCCTCATGCTGTCCATCTATTTGTCATCTATCCATTTATCCATCTATCTTTCCATTTACCTATTCATCCTTCTGTCTGTCCATCTATCCACTTATTTGTCCATCTATATACTTTTTCTTCCAACAATCTGTGAATCTATCAGTTTATCAATCCCTCCATCCACCTGTCTATCCATGTATCTATCCCTTTATCCACTCATCAAAATATCTATCCATCTACATATCACGCTATCCTTTTATATATCGATCCATCTATATATCGATCCATCTATATATCGATCCAACCATCCATCCATCTATCTATCCATCCATCCATATATCCATCCATTAATGTACCTACTGTCAGTTTGTCTTTGTCCCACTGTCTCTACATTTTTCTTCCTGTCTCTCATGAATTTGTCTCTGTCACCGTCTGTGTTTGTCTTTTGTATCTGTTTAATTCTGTCTGTGCGTGGCCGTCACTGTCTCTTTCTGTCTTTTATAAAAAATTAAACTTGGCCATGTACGTTTTGAATGAACTCGTGTCTTTGTCGTCTATTTCTATCCCTTTCCTCCCTCCCTTAAATTTTGTTTTTCCTTGACCCACATCACTGAAGGTTTTACTCCTCCTACAGTTCTGGAACGTATTTCCCTTTTAACATTTTTCTTCACACTCCCGCTCATTTCCATCTTCACCGATAGGTCTAATTCTGCAGGCGGTGTAGGCTACTCTGTTGTTTTTCCTGGCCACACCTATATGTGTCGCCTGCCTCCGGAGACTAGCATCTTCATGGCAGAACTTTATGCTATTCTCTACGTCTTCTGCTTTCTCGCTGCCAATCCTCCTTTGTGGTTGTAGTTGACTCTCGCAGTGCCCTCATGGCTCTGGAGTCCTTTAATCCAGTCCATCCGGTGGTAGTCGAGAGTCAACACTGGCTGTTTCTTATCTCTAGTAGATTTAATACGGTAGACTTTTGCTGAGTTCTAAGGCATATTGGTGTCTCTTCCAATGAGTGTGCGGACGCTGCCACTAAGGAAGCTATCCGCACTTGTCCCATCTTCCGTAAAGGTATTCCTAATTCCGACCTTTACCCAGTTATTCCTTCCCCCCATCCTCGCGCGTTAGCAGGGTTGTTGAATTTCTGTTACTGGTAACAAACTGCGTACTCTTAAGAGTAGTGTGTTCAAATGGCCTTCCTCCTACCACCGTAACCGGGGGTGGGAAACGGGTCTGGCAAGGGTGAGTATTGGCCATACACGATTAACTCACGGGCACGGGCATATATATATATATATATATATATATATATATATATATATATATATATATATATATATATATATATATATATATATATATATATATATATATATATATATTGTGACGATAATCTCTTATCAGAGATTTAGCCTGCTATTTCTGCGAATGACGCCTGTCCTCATCAATATACAAGATACGTTTTGTAGTGGCTAAACGTACACATATTAGCCACACGTACCAGGAACTCCCTCCTTCCCCCCCACTGCTGCACCTGGTCGACGCGCCGAACCCTTCAACGGCCTAACGAGCGACTTGCGACCATCCAGCTTCCTCATTGGCCGCCAACCAACACTCCACTCCGGCTCCCCGCCAATCACGAGACCTCACCAGTTATTGTTGGAGTCCCTTGCGTTTCTGCCAGCCAGAATATTGTGTGCTCGCAAGCTGTGAACTCCTAAGTGACTCACTCTGTGTGGTCAAATAGAGGTTCATAGTTAGTGCATATATTCCAGCATTCATATTTTACTTACTTTTGTATATCAATTCTCCTCCCCATTAACGTAATCTATTTTCATGTTTATATTGTTTATTATTTTTGCCAGTAAGCCAAGATTTTGCATTTATTTCAATTTGTGTTTTTATTGTTATTAAAATCCATATTTTTTATTATTGCTTTTAGTCTTTCCAACCTTACCACAGATTACCAAATCACGCAGTCATTCTTTTTTTTTCTCTTTTTTTTCCTTTTCTTTTTTTTTATATATTATATGTGGCCCAGCACTGACACCTGCTAGTTGGAAGACTGCCGACCACCATTTCCAACTCGTTACCGTCACAATATAATTTCATAAGAGTATACTTTGAAACTAACAAATTGGGAACTATCATATATTGAACTTATGTATGCTAAGTTGAAACCTACTCCTAGATGCCAAATTATTTCATGAGCATGTTATTATTTGCTTTAGAAGGAATAGCCTTTATTGATTAAAAAAACATTAAGTAACAATCATATAAGGAACAGGATGAGCTAGTAGCCAGCTGTGTGCCAGAGTCTTCATGTGAACAGTTGACCTGATCTCTCGTGTATCAATCTGTTGAGCGAACAAGTTCCAGATACGAATAAGCCTCGGAATGAATGAACGCTGATGGAGTGATGTTCTTGAGAATGGCACTTCAAGCATGAGACTGTTGAAGGTTGAAAGCCTAGTGTTACGAGTGGGAACAACTGGTACTCCACGGAGTTGGGCCAAGTGCGGAACTTTGAGGATGTTGGCCTTGTGCATAACAGTAAGACCAACAACGTCCCGACGGTGTTGCAGGCTCTGATGTTCAGACCGTTCCCACCAGACTTGGTCAAGACTAGAGATAAGCCTTCTAGCCCGTCTCTCTACTTTGTCCAACAGGTTGACGAAAGATGGGGGCAAGCAATCCAGGAAAGGGGTGCATACTCAAGATGGGAGCAAACTTGTGCTTCATATAAGGTTTTGCATCCCTTGCTGTCAAGAAGATATGAGATGCGCCTTAGTGCTGTAAGTTTCCTGGCTTCCTTTTTAGCTAGGCTTAGCACATGACTCTTCATTGTCATTGAAGAGTCGAACTTCATTCCCAAGATGTCAACTTCTTCTGTGAACTCTAGGGATTTGCCACCCATTTGCAGTTCTGTCCGATTCGCCATGTGCAGTCTAGTTATCATCATCGCTTGAGTCTTCTCAGCCGCAAATGTGACCTGCCATCTCCTACCCCAGGTAGAAATTGCTGAAAGTTTGTGATTAATGATTCTTGCAGCAGTTAGCATTTCCTCCTTTCTGTATGTAAAGGTCAGAGTACAGTCATCAGCATAGGCTNCAACTATGTCAGGATCTGCCTCACTCACTCTTTCTTTTATCTCTTCTGCTTTATTAGATACCCATCAGCATTGGTGTACCATACCTTGAGACTCTTCATGGAAACTCCTGTACCAGGGTTCCCCCTGTCTCTGGGGGTCTGGGGGGATCTGGGGGGTGTCTGGGGGGTGACTGGGGCAGGGGGGACCTGGGGGATCTGGGAGGTGTCTGGGGGATGACTGGGCATGGGGAGGGTCCGGGGGTGTCCGGGGGATCCGGGGGGTGTAAGGGGGGTCCGGGGGTGTAGGGGGCGTGAATGAGGTCGGGAGGGGTGCTTGGGGGCTACTGGGGGCTGGGCTTCTAGGAAGGTAGGTAGGAGGGTTTGGGGCAGGGCCTGGGTAGGTAGGTCTGGAGTAGGAAGGGCATACTGGCTCTGAAGATCAGGGAGGGTCTGATAGGCATAGAGGGGTTGGGAGATAGCGTAAGGTTGGGAGTCAGATAGAGGTTGAGAGGTCGGGAGGGGTAAGGATAGAGGGGGTGGGGGACCCTCCCACCCCCCTTTCAAGGGTGGGGGGTCACATGGAAGGAGAGGGGTTAAGGAGGGGTGAGGGCTGGGTAGGTTTTGGGGTTGAGGGGATGTGGGCTGGGTGGGTTTTTGGGGCTGAGGGGATGAGGGCTGGACGGGATTTGGGAGTTGAGATGATGAGGGGGTCCTTGGAATGTGGGATGAATTTGACTGCAGTGGGGTCAGAGGGGCCAAAGGAGGTGTTGGGGAGATAAGCAGGGGCAAGGAGGGCTGATTTGGGGAGGGAGTGACTTGAGAATCAGTTGTGAACTGGTTATCCTGGGGTGGATTAGCAGTGGGGTGCGTAACTACGCTCAAACGGGTAGAGCTGTATCGTGGGGGTTTGCTTGCTCTGTGGGCTACCTGCTCCTCCTTTGTCATGAATTTGTCAATATATACGTTGAAGTAACTTTCGCTACCTCTGAGCAAGTGTTTGTGATGCAGTATGTAGTCCACTGCCTCTTCGTTTGTGAACTGTACCAGGACAGGTCGTTTCCTGTTACAGTTGTATGGTCCAATGCGGCGGTGGACTTCCACTTCATTCCCTGCCATATGGGCTCTCATGTCCCTCAAAATCCCCTGTAGCTCCAAGTCCTCAATCTCCACCCTTTCCTGCCTGGATGGTGCCCTGACTTCAAGCAATCCATGGATTATGATTGTCCTCTTTCTCAGGTCAGGGTCATGCTGGTAGCCCCCTCCCTGGCTGACCCCCACCCCTCCCACTCCTGCTACTCCACCTACTCCTACTACCCCTTCCCCTGCCAAGCCTCCCCCATGCCTGCCAAATTCATTAGCAAGCCTAGTTATTTCTCCTTGCCATTCTACCCTGCTCTTTCTGATTTCCTCTTGAATATAATCCCTAAACTCTTGTTTGAGTCTTTGAACCTCGTCCTGTATCTTGTTAAAGATTTCACTTTTGATCCCCTGGATTAGATCATCTATCCAAACATCCCTCTTCTCTACAAATTTCCCAATCATCTTCTCCACAAACCTATCTTCTTCTTCAATCATAATACTGCTGGACCTAGACGCCCTTCCTGACCTAGTCATTGCTATAATCCAACCTTACCCACAGGGGGTTCCAAGTATCTTACTGTCCTGCTAACACAATAGGTGAGTGAATCTCCAATCGTCTCCCACGTGGTATTGGGTAGATTGCTGCCGGTGGGGTGAGGTCACGGTCAGGTCAGTGAGGTCAGCTCCACTCTGCACACTGCCACAGTACTTCCTTCTTCAACTATTTTCAATTACGCTACTTATACTGTTTTTCTTCACTACCTTATGGGTTTGGTCAAAACCCAAGGGTTTTTTCATTCACTTGTACACACTTTTTCACTTCGAAGTTGCCCGATTACCCCTCCCATGCCACTAGTGAACCAGGAGCTCCCAAACCCACGTCCACTCAACACAATGGTCACAGCACAAGTGTGTGTGTGTGTGTGTGTGTGTGTGTGTGTGTGTGTGTGTGTGTGTGTGTGTGTGTGTGTGTGTGTGTGTGTGTGTGTGTGTACTCACCTAGTTGTACTCACCTAGTTGTGCTTGCGGGGGTTGAGCTCTGGCTCTTTGGTCCCGCCTCTCAACCGTCAATCAACAGGTGTACAGTTTCCTGAGCCTAATGGGCTCTATCATATCTACACTTGAAACTGTGTATGGAGTCAGCCTCCACCACATCGCTTCCTAATGCATTCCATTTGTCAACCACTCTGACACTAAAAAAGTTCTTTCTAATATCTCTGTGGCTCATTTGGGCACTCAGTTTCCACCTGTGTCCCCTAGTGCGTGTGCCCCTTGTGTTAAACAGCCTATCTTTATCAACCCTGTCGATTCCCCTGAGAATCTTGAATGTGGTGATCATGTCCCCCCTAACTCTTCTGTCTTCCAACGAAGTGAGGTTTAATTCCTGCAGTCGCTCCTCGTAGCTCATACCTCTCAGCTCGGGTACTAGTCTGGTGGCAAACCTTTGAACCTTTTCCAGTTTAGTCTTATGCTTGACTAGATAGGGACTCCATGCTGGAGCCGCATACTCCAGGATTGGTCTGACATATGTGGTATATAATGTTCTGAAAGATTTCTTTTGTGTGTGTGTGTGTGTGTGTGTGGTGTGTGTGTGTGTGTGTGTGTGTGTGTGTGTGTGTGTGTGTGTGTATTCACCAAGTTGTATTCACCTAGTTGTGTTTTGCTGGGGTTGAGCTTTGCTCTTTCGGCCCGCCTCTCAACTGTCAATCAACTGTTTACTAACTACTTACTACTACTACTACTAATTACTTTACTACTACTGTGTGTGTGTGTGTGTGTGTGTGTGTGTGTGTGTGTGTGTGAGTATGTGTACTCACCTAATTGTACTCACCTAATTGTGCTTGCAGGGGTTGAGCTCTGGCTCTTTGGTCCTGCCTCTCAACCGTCAATCAACTGGTGTACAGATTCCTGAGCCTACTGGGCTCTATCATATCTACATTTGAAACTGTGTATGGAGTCAGCCTCCACCACATCACTTCCTAGTGCATTTCATTTACAAACTACTCTGACACTGAAAAAGTTCTTTCTAATGTCTCTGTGGCTCATTTGGGTACTCAGCTTCCACCTGTGTCCCCTTGTTCGCGTCCCTCCAGTGTTGAATAGTTCATCCTTGTTTACCCGGTCGATTCCCCTGAGGATTTTGTAGGATGTGATCATGTCTCCCCTTACTCCTCTGTCTTCCAGTGTCGTATGGTGCATTTCCCGCAGCCTTTCCTCATAACTCATGCCTCTTAGTTCTGGGACTAGTCTAGTAGCATACCTTTGGACTTTTTCCAGCTTCGTCTTGTGCTTGACAAGGTACGGGCTCCATGCTGGGGCCGCATACTCCAGGACTGGTCTTACATATGTTGTGTACAAGATTCTGAATGATTCCTTACACAGGTTCCTGAACGCCATTCTGATGTTAGCCAGCCTCGCATATGCCGCAGACGTTATTCTCTTTATGTGGGCTTTAGGAGACAGGTTTGGTGTGATATCAACTCCTAGATCTTTCTCTATGTCTGTTTCATTAAGTACTTCATCTCCTATTCTGTATCCTGTGTCTGGCCTCCTGTTTCCACTGCCTAGTTTCATTACTTTGCATTTACTCGAGTTGAACTTCAACAGCCATTTGTTGGACCATTCGCTCAGTCTGTCTAGGTCATCTTGTAGCCTCCTACTATCATCCTCTGTTTCAATCCTCCTCATAATTTTGCATCGTCGGCAAACATTGAGAGGAACGAATCTATACCCTCTGGGAGATCATTTACATATACCAGAAACAGTATAGGTCCAAGGACTGACCCCTGCGGGACTCCACTTGTAACGTCTCGCCAATCTGAGACCTCACCCCTCACACTGACTCGTTGTCTCCTGTTGCTTAGGTACTCCTGTATCCACCGGAGTACCTTCCCTTTCACTCCAGCCTGCATCTCCAACTTTCGCACTAGCCTCTTGTGTGGCACTGTATCAAAGCTTTCTGACAATCCAAAAATATGCAGTCTGCCCACCCTTCTCTTTCTTGCCTTATTTTTGTTGCCTGGTCGTAGAATTCAAGTAACCCTGTGAGGCAGGACCGCCATCCCTGAATCCAT
>WNGS01002694.1:51245-78821 GCA_020271785.1 Procambarus virginalis | reverse complement strand
TTTTGTTTTGTTCGTGGAAATCCACACTGTGGGAATCCGGTTTCCCTAGACGAACGCTGGCCGGTTGCGGCTCGCCTACGTCGCTGCTGACGGCTCTTTAACCTGTTAGTCATTTTACTTGTATACCCCCGCTCCCCTCCCCCCCCCCCCCATGGTTATAGAGGCTACATGTAAACTGTTTACTTTCATGTAGACACAAACACACACACACACACAAACACTTACTTCAGAGAGTGATGTCACACTGCTCTTCTGAAAATTGTTGAGTAACACACCCGCTCACCATCCCCCCCCCCCCCCCCCAGCGTCACCACCTCCCACAACCCAAGATGTAAGAACATTACAAATAAACTGTACTTACAAAATGAACGGTATGGTAAACATCACAGCTCAAGTCCAATGCAATTCACACAAAATAATTAAATCAAAATGAAAATAAATCGAAATCTATGAAAATTAAATTTAACAATGCAATCGGAAACATTGAAATGGAATCGTAACGTATTCAGTATAGCGTGTGTTGCTCTGATGTCCAACAGATGGCGCTGTTTTTTAAAGAGGCATATTTTTCTCCTGTCTGTTGTGTAGAGAGACAGGACCCGTGTGTGGACGGTCCCCGTCTGTTGTGTAGAGAGACAGACCCGTGTGTGGACGGTCCCCGTCTTTCTGTCAAGCCGGAAGTTGACTCACGTTATATGATGTGAGGTCAGAGACCTGGGCCAGGGGGCTGGTAGGGCCAGGGGCTGGTAGGGCTAGGGGGCTGGTAGGGCCAGGGGGCTGGTAGGGCCAGGGGGCTGGTAGGGCCAGGGGGCTGGTAGGGCCAGGGGGCTGGTAGGGCCAGGGGCTGGTAGGGCCAGGGGGCTGGTAGGGCCAGGGGCTGGTAGGGCAGGGGGCTGGTAGGGCCAGGGGCTGGTAGGGCCAGGGGCTGGTAGGGCCAGGGGCTGGTAGGGCCAGGGGGCTGGTAGGGCCAGGGGCTGGTAGGGCCAGGGGGCTGGTAGGACCAGGGGCTGGTAGGGCCAGGGGCTGGTAGGGCCAGGGGGCTGGTAGGGCCAGGGGGCTGGTAGGGCCAGGGGGCTGGTAGGGCCAGGGGGCTGGTAGGGCCAGGGGCTGGTAGGACCAGGGGGCTGGTAGGGCCAGGGGGCTGGTAGGCCAGGGGCTGGTAGGGCCAGGAGGCTGGTAGGACCAGGGGCTGGTAGGGCCAGGGGGCTGGTAGGGCAGGGGGCTGGTAGCGCCAGGGGGCTGGTAGGGCCAGGGGGCTGGTAGGGCCAGGGGGCTGGTAGGGCCAGGGGGCTGGTAGGACCAGGGGCTGGTAGGGCCAGGGGGCTGGTAGGGCCAGGGGCTGGTAGGGCCAGGGGGCTGGTAGGGCCAGGGGGCTGGTAGGGCCAGTGGCTGGTAGGACCAGGGGGCTGGTAGGGCCATTGTCTGCCCCTCAAGGCCACCTTAATACCTTCATGTAACTTTCCTTACACAAAATTATGTTATTTTTATTAAACAATTTAACAATTTCTTAACTATTTTGTAATGTAAGAGTCAATTGTGCGGGGCCGGCTCCTGGCACCGGGCTCCCGGCACCACACTCGGCACCCTATTATCACAGCACATAATAGTTCCTATGCATTAAATAGGGACAAAAGATGGATGTAAATAGTGACAAACAAAAGGTTCCTGCCTCTTGACCTGAACAGTTTGTGTACATGAGAGTTACTATATATATATATATATATATATATATATATATATATATATATATATATATATATATATATATATATATATATATATATATACATATATATTGACCATATATAAGGTCAGTGATCGACCGTGGTGGTAATCTTCATTTCAGACGTTATAGGACACGTTTCCTGGCGCAATAGGAGACAATCCTACTTAAAGAGGGGCATGGGGTTCGACTCCCCCCCCCCCCAACCACCTCTGACACTCACCGAACCATCACAATTGTCTAAGCCTCCAGCCTCGAGTAGACAGTGAGGGGGAGATATGAGAGACAGACAGAGAGAGAGAGAGAGACAGAGAACATTAGACAGGACCCTAACCTAACCTACCCTAACACATCTCATAGAATTAACAACAAGGAGATCATTACACCCCGCGCTAACTACCCTCGTTAGGAATAACCAACTACACACACCTCTGAACCAGGTCATTATACCCTAAGACGACGTACGACCCCCTTAAGCCTGTCTTAAGTCCTCGGAGACAGAGGGGGGGGGGCAATACAGAGCTAAGCCACAGTGGTACAAAAAGTCCCAAACACACCCTTTCTACCCCATGGGGGCGTCGCCCCCCTCTGGCCGGCTGACGTTGCAAAGCCAAGTTGCACCGGAGGAGATGCTTGTGTTGCAAGGTAAATTGACTCCCACGTGTGGTGCCGTCCACGTGACGGGAGGACAGACAGGCAGAGACGTAATGAAGGTCAGAAACTGCTATTGGCAGGCAGCTGCTATTGGTCCATACGAGGCAGCTGCTATTGGTCCAGACGAGGCAGCTGCTAGTGGTCCATACGAGGCAGCTCCTATTGGTCCATACGAGGCAGCTGCTATTGGTCCATACGAGGCAGCTGCTATTGGTCCATACGAGGCAGCTGCTATTGGTCCATACGAGGCAGCTGCTATTGGTCCATACGAGGCAGCTCCTATTGGTCCATACGAGGCAGCTGCTATTGGTCCATACGAGGCAGCTGCTATTGGTCCATACGAGGCAGCTGCTATTGGTCCATACGAGGCAGCTGCTATTGGTCCATACGAGGCAGCTGCTATTGGTCCATACGAGGCAGCTGCTATTGGTCCATACGAGGCAGCTGCTATTGGTCCATACGAGGCAGCTGCTATTGGTCCATACGAGGCAGCTGCTATTGGTCCATACGAGGCAGCTGCTATTGGTCCATACGAGGCAGCTGCTATTGGTCCATACGAGGCAGCTGCTATTGGTCCATACGAGGCAGCTGCTATTGGTCCATACGAGGCAGCTGCTATTGGTCCATACGAGGCAGCTGCTATTGGTCCATACGAGGCAGCTGCTATTGGTCCATACGAGGCAGCTGCTATTGGTCCATACGAGGCAGCTGCTATTGGTCCATACGAGGCAGCTGCTATTGGTCCATACGAGGCAGCTGCTATTGGTCCATACGAGGCAGCTGCTATTGGTCCATACGAGGCAGCTGCTATTGGTCCATACGAGGCAGCTGCTATTGGTCCATACGAGGCAGCTGCTATTGGTCCATACGAGGCAGCTGCTATTGGTCCATACGAGGCAGCTGCTATTGGTCCATACGAGGCAGCTGCTATTGGTCCATACGAGGCAGCTGCTATTGGTCCATACGAGGCAGCTGCTATTGGTCCATACGAGGCAGCTGCTATTGGTCCATACGAGGCAGCTGCTATTGGTCCATACGAGGCAGCTGCTATTGGTCCATACGAGGCAGCTGCTATTGGTCCATACGAGGCAGCTGCTATTGGTCCATACGAGGCAGCTGCTATTGGTCCATACGAGGCAGCTGCTATTGGTCCATACGAGGCAGCTGCTATTGGTCCATACGAGGCAGCTGCTATTGGTCCATACGAGGCAGCTGCTATTGGTCCATACGAGGCAGCTGCTATTGGTCCATACGAGGCAGCTGCTATTGGTCCATACGAGGCAGCTGCTATTGGTCCATACGAGGCAGCTGCTATTGGTCCATACGAGGCAGCTGCTATTGGTCCATACGAGGCAGCTGCTATTGGTCCATACGAGGCAGCTGCTATTGGTCCATACGAGGCAGCTGCTATTGGTCCATACGAGGCAGCTGCTATTGGTCCATACGAGGCAGCTCCTATTGGTCCATACGAGGCAGCTGCTATTGGTCCATACGAGGCAGCTGCTATTGGTCCATACGAGGCAGCTGCTATTGGTCCATACGAGGCAGCTCCTATTGGTCCATACGAGGCAGCTGCTATTGGTCCATACGAGGCAGCTGCTATTGGTCCATACGAGGCAGCTGCTATTGGTCCATACGAGGCAGCTGCTATTGGTCCATACGAGGCAGCTGCTATTGGTCCATACGAGGCAGCTGCTATTGGTCCATACGAGGCAGCTGCTATTGGTCCATACGAGGCAGCTGCTATTGGTCCATACGAGGCAGCTGCTATTGGTCCATACGAGGCAGCTGCTATTGGTCCATACGAGGCAGCTGCTATTGGTCCATACGAGGCAGCTGCTATTGGTCCATACGAGGCAGCTGCTATTGGTCCATACGAGGCAGCTGCTATTGGTCCATACGAGGCAGCTCTATTGGTCCATACGAGGCAGCTGCTATTGGTCCATACGAGGCAGCTGCTATTGGTCCATACGAGGCAGCTGCTATTGGTCCATACGAGGCAGCTGCTATTGGTCCATACGAGGCAGCTGCTATTGGTCCATACGAGGCAGCTGCTATTGGTCCATACGAGGCAGCTGCTATTGGTCCATACGAGGCAGCTGCTATTGGTCCATACGAGGCAGCTGCTATTGGTCCATACGAGGCAGCTGCTATTGGTCCATACGAGGCAGCTGCTATTGGTCCATACGAGGCAGCTGCTATTGGCCATACGAGGCAGCTGCTATTGGTCCATACGAGGCAGCTGCTATTGGTCCATACGAGGCAGCTGCTATTGGTCCATACGAGGCAGCTGCTATTGGTCCATACGAGGCAGCTGCTATTGGTCCATACGAGGCAGCTGCTATTGGTCCATACGAGGCAGCTGCTATTGGTCCATACGAGGCAGCTGCTATTGGTCCATACGAGGCAGCTGCTATTGGTCCATACGAGGCAGCTGCTATTGGTCCATACGAGGCAGCTGCTATTGGTCCATACGAGGCAGCTGCTATTGGTCCATACGAGGCAGCTGCTATTGGTCCATACGAGGCAGCTGCTATTGGTCCATACGAGGCAGCTGCTATTGGTCCATACGAGGCAGCTGCTATTGGTCCATACGAGGCAGCTGCTATTGGTCCATACGAGGCAGCTGCTATTGGTCCGTACGAGGCAGCTGCTATTGGTCCATACGAGGCAGCTGCTATTGGTCCATACGAGGCAGCTGCTATTGGTCCGTACGAGGCAGCTCCTATTGGTCCATACGAGGCAGCTGCTATTGGTTCATACGAGGCAGCTCCTATTAGTCCATACGAGGCAGCTCCTATTGGTCCATACGAGGCAGCTGCTATTGGTCCATACGAGGCAGCTGCTATTGGTCCATACGAGGCAGCTGCTATTGGTCCATACGAGGCAGCTGCTATTGGTCCATACGAGGCAGCTCCTATTAGTCCATACGAGGAAGCTCCTATTGGCCCATACGAGGCAGCTGCTATTGGTCCATACGAGGCAGCTGCTATTGGTCCATACGAGGCAGCTGCTATTGGTCCATAATATCTCTCATGGCGACTTATTTGCTTTAAGAAGCAATCCCTTGTTAGACTGTCCTTGAAGCACACATAAAGTTGTAATGATTATACAATGCGTCCGTCCCTGGATGGTTGAAAGTGTTCACCATTCATTTATACAATGGTGCATTCCCGGGGGTGGCCAGCGGTGCCCGGGTCGCCCATTAAAGGTTCACCCATTAGTAATGGGAGGCTCTAGAACGGCAAGAAGCTTGTGAAAATGGAGTGTTCATGGTGTCAGTACCTGGATATACCTGAAGCGGGTTCTGCTCCGGCCAAATACATCAGAAAACTTCACTGACTCGAAGCTGAGTATTTTTGTGTCTCCACCGACTTCGTGGGGTTGCCACTGGGCGCTGATTGTCCTTTGAAAGGGGCAATAGGGCCAACCCCGACCCGCCGATGAAAGTCCCCGACCACTTTCCAGTCACACAGCAAAGTTTAATGATGCTTGACCCAAGGGTCCAAGAACCTCGGTTCATGAACACACAGACAGACAGAATGACTAACAAAGAGATATTCTATTATATATTGAAGAGAAATAGACCATTGTTGGCAGTTAATGAAACAAGAGTGTCCTAGTTGGTCCCTAATTGGCCAATTACCGTGAGGCCGTCACCACACACTCACCTAACAAGGCCCTCACACTCACACCACCTTCTTCACCACAACCACTAACTACCGCTACACTTACCACTAAACTCAACATGTGTAAAATACTCACATGAAACGTATATATATATATATATATATATATATATATATATATATATATATATATATATATATATATATATTATATATATATATATATATATATATATATATATATTATATATATGCAAACAAGCCTGAATGGTCCCCAGGACTAGATACAACTGAAAACTCACACCCCAGAAGTGACTCGAACCCATACTCCCAGGAGCAACGCAACTGGTATGTACAGGGATGCCTTAAACCACTTGACCATCACGACCGGACATAAGGAAGTGATAGCCGGAGCTATATGAACCCACTTCCCCGCCGGCACCTGGATGGTTATCTTGGGCATAGCATTTTATCAAATCACCTCATTTTTGGGGCAACACGTGAGGAACACAAATGCAAACAAGCCTGAATGGTCCCCAGGACTAGATACAACTGAAAACTCACACCCCAGAAGTGACTCGAACCCATACTCCCAGGAGCAACGCAACTGGTATGTACAGGGATGCCTTAAACCACTTGACCATCACGACCGGACATGGGTTCGAGTCACTTCTGGGGTGTGAGTTTTCAGTTGTATCTAGTCCTGGGGACCATTCAGGCTTGTTTGCATTTGTGTTCCTCACGTGTTGCCCCAAAAAATGAGGTGATTTGATAAAATGCTATGCCAAGATAACATCCAGGTGCCGGCGGGAAGTGGTTCATATAGCTCCGGCTATCACTTCCTTATGTCCGTCGTGATGGTCAAGTGGTTTAAGGCATCCCTGTACATACCAGTTGCGTTGCTCCTGGGAGTATGGGTTCGAGTCACTTCTGGGGTGTGAGTTTCAGTTATATATATATATATATATATATATATATATATATATATATATATATATATATATATATATATATATATATATATATATATATATATATATTGTGTGTTCAGATATGTAGTGAAAAACACCTGACCATTGTAGTGGCCAGAGCCACATGAGTAGGCTTACTGCGCCTCTCAGCAGCCTTTCAGTATACACAGCAGCCTCTCAGTATACATAGTAGCCTCTCAGTATACATAGTAACCTCTCAGCATACATAGTAACCTCTCAGTATACATAGTAACCTCTCAGTATACACAGTAACCTCTCAGTATACATAGTAACCTCTCAGTATACATAGTAACCTCTCAGTATACACAGTAACCTCTCAGTATACACAGTAACCTCTCAGTATACACAGTAACCTCTCAGTATACACAGTAACCTCTCAGTATACATAGTAACCTCTCAGTATACACAGTAACCTCTCAGTATACACAGTAACCTCTCAGTATACACAGTAACCTCTCAGTATACACAGTAACCTCTCAGTATACATAGTAACCTCTCAGTATACACAGTAACCTCTCAGTATACATAGTAACCTCTCAGTATACACAGTAACCTCTCAGTATACATAGTAACCTCTCAGTATACATAGTAACCTCTCAGTATACACAGTAACCTCTCAGTATACACAGTAACCTCTCAGTATACACAGTAACCTCTCAGTATACACAGTAACCTCTCAGTATACATAGTAACCTCTCAGTATACACAGTAACCTCTCAGTATACATAGTAACCTCTCAGTATACACAGTAACCTCTCAGTATACATAGTAACCTCTCAGTATACACAGTAACCTCTCAGTATACATAGTAACCTCTCAGTATACACAGTAACCTCTCAGTATACTCAGCAGCCTCTCAGTATACACAGTAACCTCTCAGTATACATGACAATACTTCAGTATACCAGCAGAGGCTGAGCTTGGCAAGGATTGGTCACCTGGAGATTAACCTGAATTTACCTGAGAGACCCTATAGTGGCCTGGACGAGGACAGGAAGCCGGCGGCTTGTCGTTGGTCCACTTGCCTTGATGGTGTAGACTCCCGCCCGGGTTTTCTTCCAAGACATTTGTCCTTCTCGTCAGTAATTGGGTGATTAGAGGGTGAAGGGTGGTTAACGAGGCGTGTGACGCCCGGAGCAGCTTCCCATACATCAGTTAGTGCTTAAGTGTTGCCTTAAGTGTTGCCTTAAGTGTTGCCTTAAGTGTTGCCTTAAGTGTTACCTTAAGTGTTGCCTTAAGTGTTACCTTAAGTGTTACCTTAAGTGTTACCTTAAGTGTTGCCTTAAGTGTTGCCTTAAGTGTTACCTTAAGTGTTACCTTAAGTGTTACCTTAAGTGTTGCCTTAAGTGTTACCTTATGTGTTGCCTTAAGTGTTGCCTTAAGTGTTGCCTTAAGTGTTACCTTAAGTGTTGCCTTAAGTGTTACGACACCTGTAAAACTTACATATACACTTACGACACCTGTACCACTTACGACACCTGTACCACTTACGACACCTGTACCACTTACGACACCTGTACCACTTACGACACCTGTACCACTTACGACACCTGTACCACTTACGATACCTGTACCACTTACGACACCTGTACCACTTACGACAGCTGTACCACTTACGACACCTGTACCACTTACGATACCTGTACCACTTACGACACCTGTACCACTTACGACACCTGTACCACTTACGACACCTGTACCACTTACGATACCTGTACCACTTACGACACCTGTACCACTTACGACACCTGTACCACTTACGACACCTGTACCACTTACGATACCTGTACCACTTACGACACCTGTACCACTTACGACAGCTGTACCACTTACGACACCTGTACCACTTACGATACCTGTACCACTTACGACACCTGTACCACTTACGACAGCTGTACCACTTACGATACCTGTACCCCTTACAACACCTGTACCACTTACATGAACACTTACGACACCTGTAACACTTACATGAACACTTACGACACCTGTACCACTTACATGAACACTTACGACACCTGTAACACTTACATGAACACTTACGACACCTGTAACACTTACGACACCTACTTTTACTACAAGTTATTATTTAATTTTTGGTTAAATCTCAAATGACCTCATTAACGACTGTACTCCCCAAGCAATTAATTTGCATATGCTGGCCAGTACAGAATGAGCAATTAATATTTAACAGAAATAATTATTTCGCGTTCGTTATACACTTGGAGTTGTATATTGTATAATGTATAGGTTAATGCGACTTTTCATTGTGACAAGTGTGTGGCGTGGGGCGTTCATAGGTCATGCGGGACTCCCAAAGGGATCCTTGGTGTATTGAAGCTTGGTGTGGCGTCAGGCTGACGTACCTGCGTCACCTCGACGCCCATACGAGTCTGATCCCCCCATTAAACACCCATTTGGGTGGAACACCACCATTAATCCCCCATAGGCGTCACATCAGCCCTATTAAAGAAATCATAGGTGAAGGAATGTACCCATTATTAGACCCCAGGGTGTCTCAGCTACACCCAAGGGTCCCCCAGGGTGTCTCAGCTACACCCCAGGGTCCCCAGGGTGTCTCAGCTATATCCCAGGGTCCCAGGGTGTCCCAGCTACACCCAAGGGTCCCGCAGGGTGTCTCAGCTACACCCCAGGGTCCCCCAGGGTGTCCCAGCTACACCCCAGGGTCCCCCAGGGTGTCTCAGCTATATCCCAGGGTCCCCCAGGGTGTCTCAGCTACACCCCAGGGTCCCCCAGGGTGTCTCAGCTACACCCCAGGGTCCCCAGGGTGTCTCAGCTACACCCCAGGGTCCCCCAGGGTGTCTCAGCTACACCCCAGCGTCCCCCAGGGTGTCTCAGCTACACCCCAGGGTCCCCCAGGGTGTCTCAGCTACACCCCAGGGTCCCCCAGGGTGTCTCAGCTACACCCCAGGGTCCCCCAGGGTGTCTCAGCTACACCCCAGGGTCCCCCAGGGTGTCTCAGCTACACACCAGGGTCCCCCAGGGTGTCTCAGCTACACCCCAGGGTGTCTCAGCTACACCCCAGGGTGTCCCAGCTACACCCCAGGGTCCCCCAGGGTGTCTCAGCTACACCCCAGGGTCCCCCAGGGTGTCTCAGCTACACCCCAGAGTCCCCCAGGGTGTCTCAGCTACACCCCAGGGTCCCCCAGGGTGTCTCAGCTACACCCCAGGGTCCCCCAGGGTGTCTCAGCTACACCCCAGGGTCCCTCAGGGTGTCTCAGCTACACCCCAGGGTCCCCCAGGGTGTCTCAGCTACACCCCAGGGTCCCCCAGGGTGTCTCAGCTACACCCCAGGGTTCCCCAGGGTGTCTCAGCTACACCCCAGGGTCCCAGGGTGTCTCAGCTACACACCAGGGTCCCCCAGGGTGTCTCAGCTACACCCCAGGATCCCCAGGGTGTCTCAGCTACACCCATGGGTCCCCCAGGGTGTCTCAGCTACACCCCAGGGTCCCCCAGGGTGTCTCAGCTACACCCCAGGGTCCCCCAGGGTGTCTCAGCTACACCCCAGGGTCCCCCAGGGTGTCTCAGCTACACCCATGGGTCCCCCAGGGTGTCTCAGCTACACCCCAGGGTCCCCCAGGTGTCTCAGCTACACCCCAGGGTCCCCCAGGGTGTCTCAGCTACACCCCAGGGTCCCCCAGGGTGTCTCAGCTACACCCCAGGGTCCCCCAGGGTGTCTCAGCTACACCCCAGGGTCCCCAGGGTGTCTCAGCTACACCCCAGGGTCCCCCAGGGTGTCTCAGCTACACCCCAGGGTCCCCCAGGTGTCTCAGCTACACCCAAGGTCCCCCAGGGTGTCTCAGCTACACCCAGGGTCCCCCAGGTGTCTCAGCTACACCCCAGGGTCCCCCAGGGTGTCTCAGCTACACCCCAGGGTCCCCCAGGGTGTCTCAGCTACACCCAGGGTCCCCAGGGTGTCTCAGCTACACACCAGGGTCCCCCAGGGTCTCAGCTACACCCCAGGTCCCCCAGGGTGTCTCAGCTACACCCCAGGGTCCCCCAGGGTGTCTCAGCTACCCCCAGGGTCCCCCAGGGTGTCTCAGCTACACACCAGGGTCCCCCAGGGTGTCTCAGCTACACCCAGGGTGTCTCAGCTACACCCCAGGGTCCCCCAGGGTGTCTCAGCTACACCCCAGGGTCCCGCAGGGTGTCTCAGCTACACACCAGGGTCCCCCAGGGTGTCTCAGCTACACCCCAGGGTGTCTCAGCTCTACACCCCAGGGTGTCTCAGCTACACCCCAGGGTCCCCAGGGTGTCTCAGCTACACCCCAGGGTCCCCAGGGTGTCTCAGCTACACCCCAGGGTCCCCAGGGTGTCTCAGCTACACCCCAGGGTCCCCCAGGGTGTCTCAGCTACACCCAGGGTCCCCCAGGGTGTCCCAGCTACACCCCAGGTCCCCCAGGGTGTCTCAGCTACACCCCAGGGTGTCCCAGCTACACACCAGGGTGTCTCAGCTACACACCAGGGTCCCCCAGGGTGTCTCAGCTACACCCCAAGGTCCCCCAGGGTGTCCCAGCTACACCCCAGGGTCCCCCAGGGTGTCTCAGCTACACCCCAGGGTGTCTCAGCTACACCCCAGGGTGTCTCAGCTACACACCCAGGGTGTCTCAGCTACACACCAGGGTCCCCCAGGGTGTCTCAGCTACACCCCAGGGTCCCCCAGGGTGTCTCAGCTACACCCCAAGGACCCCAGGGTGTCTCAGCTACACCCCAGGGTCCCCCGGGTGTCTCAGCTACCCCCAGGGTCCCCCAGGGTGTCTCAGCTACACCCCAGGGTCCCAGGGTGTCTCAGCTACACCCCAGGGTCCCCCAGGGTGTCTCAGCTACACCCCAGGGTTCCCCAGGGTGTCTCAGCTACACCCCAGGGTCCCCAGGGTGTCTCAGCTACACCCCAGGGTCCCCCAGGTGTCTCAGCTACCCACCAGGGTCCCCCCAGGGTGTCTCAGCTACACCCCAGGGTCCCCCAGGGTGTCTCAGCTACACCCCAGGGTCCCCCAGTGTGTCTCAGCTACACCCCAGGGTCCCCAGGGTGTCTCAGCTACACCCCAGGGTCCCCCAGGGTGTCTCAGCTACACCCCAGGGTCCCAGGTGTCTCAGCTACACCCCAGGGTCCCCCAGGGTGTCTCAGCTACCCCAGGGTCCCCCAGGGTGTCTCAGCTACACCCCAGGTCCCCCAGGGTGTCTCAGCTACACCCCAGGGTGTCTCAGCTACACACCAGGGTCCCAGGGTGTCTCAGCTACACCCCAGGGTCCCCCAGGGTGTCCCAGCTACACCCCAGGGTCCCCCAGGGTGTCTCAGCTACACCCCAGGGTCCCCCAGGGTGTCTCAGCTACACCCCAGGGTCCCCAGGGTGTCTCAGCTACACTCCAGGGTCCCCCAGGGTGTCTCAGCTACACCCCAGGTCCCCCAGGGTGTCCCAGCTACACCCCAGGGTCTCCCAGGGTGTCTCAGCTACACACCAGGGTCCCCCAGGGTGTCTCAGCTACACCCCAGGGTCCCCCAGGGTGTCTCAGCTACACCCAGGTCCCCCAGGGTGTCTCAGCTACACCCCAGGGTCCCCGGGTGTCCCAGCTACACACCAGGGTCCCCCAGGGTGTCTCAGCTACACCCCAGGGTCCCCCAGGGTGTCTCTCAGCTACACCCCAGGGTCCCCCAGGGTGTCTCAGCTACACCCCAGGGTCCCCCAGGGTGTCTCAGCTACACCCCAGGGTCCCCCAGGGTGTCCCAGCTACACACCAGGGTCCCCCAGGGTGTCCGCTACACCCCAGGGTCCCCCAGGGTGTCTCAGCTACACCCCAGGGTGTCTCAGCTACACCCCAGGGGTCCCAGGGTGTCTCAGCTACACCCCAGGTCCCCCAGGGTGTCTCAGCTACACCCCAGGGTCCCCCAGGGTGTCTCAGCTACACCCCAGGGTCCCCCAGGGTGTCTCAGCTACACCCCAGGGACCCCAGGGTGTCTCAGCTACACCCCAGGGTCTCCCAGGGTGTCTCAGCTACACCCCAGGGTCCCCCAGGGTGTCTCAGCTACACCCCAGGGTCCCCCAGGGTGTCTCAGCTACACCCAGGGTCCCCCAGGGTGTCTCAGCTACACCCCAGGGTCCCCCAGGGTGTCTCAGCTACACCCCAGGGAGCGCACTACACCACGCTTGCCTGACCATTAAACACAAAGTGGTTGCGTTACACAGCGGGACGCCAGACAAGTGGTTCCTGGGACTGGTGAGAGAAGATGCTACTGTCTCGCCCCTCCCCCTCACTGAGGTAGGGAACATCAGCTGTCAGTGGCGCCTGACAGCTGAGTGGACAGCGCTTCCGATTTGTAGTCCTGGGGTTCCGGGGTCGATCCCGGTGGAGGCGGAGACAAATGAGCAAAAGTTTCTTTCTCACTGATGCCTCTGTTACCTAGCAGTAAATAGGTACCTGGAGTTAGACAGCTGCCACGGGCTGCTTCCTGGGGGGTGTGTAACAAAAAGGAAGCCTTGTCCAGACTGGGCCGCGGGGACGCTAAGCCCGAAATAATCTCAAGATAACCTCTTGAGTGACAGTTGAGAGGCGGGACCAAAGAGCCGAAGTTCAACTCCTTCATCACAACTATATGAGTACACCAGGAGAGAGTCTGTCTCTCACTCTCTTACAATAGGTAAGTACACACACACGCACACACACACATATATATATATTAATAAATAATAATATATATATATATATATATATATATATATTATATATATATATATATATATATATATATATATATATATATATATATGCAAACAAGCTTGAATGGTCCCCAAGCATATATGCGAATGAAAACTCCACACCCCAGAAGTGACTCGAACCCGGACTGCCAGGAGCACATTGCAACTGGGATACACGGTGCCTTAAACCACTCGACCATCAGTGACCGTACAAAAAGTGGTGATAGCCGAGGCTATTTGAACCACCACCCCGACGGCACTTTGATGGTAATTTTGGGCATAGCTTTTCATCCAATCAGCTCATCTTTATGGTGCTCACGTGATCAACACAAAAGACAATTGTGTTGATCACGTGGGCCCCATAAAACTTATATTTTTCTTAAATATGGTTGAATATATATATCCCAGCTCTTAGTCTGTCTTATATCCCTCCCAAGGTCAATATAGTCATATAGTCTGGAGTTTGCTGCAGATAATAACCTTCTCTTAACATGTTGCAAGCTAGCAACGGTAAACATGACAGGTCTATTATACCGGGAATGATCTCCCTTCAGGTGTAAATTTAGAAGAAACTTAAGCTATTTTCCAGGCCGTTGGCGGCCCAGCTGAGGCCTGGTGTCTGTGGTACCTGGTGTTGCATGTATAGCCCCTGGAGCTGCTGCAGCACCAACTTGAGAGTTGCATGTTGTATTAACGCCGCAGTGAATGTATGTAAGCTTTAGCATAGTGGCCTATGTCCTTGATTCACACCCGAGGGGCCCGGGTTCGATGCCCAGGTAGGGCAGAAATAATTAGGCAACTTTCCTCTCACTTCATGAGCCTGTATACCTCCTTGCTGTAAAGTAATGGTAGTGGGCACCCGTCAACCCCGTGGGGTTATACAGTTGTGCCCTGGGTGTCTGCTTGGGTGCCACGTCTGCTGTGGCTGTGAAGACCCGAGAACGGCAGACCTGACCGCAGCGAGCGCAGATAAACGCCGAAGAGGTTGCATTTGTCAGTGGTCGAGACCTCCTCTGAAGTCTCTTATCCTCCGCCTGTCTCCTCAGTTCATCCACAAATTGCTGGAGTCCCTTCTGCACTTTGCATCTTCAGGCAGATGCAAAGTGCATCTAATTTGTCTGCAGCTGCTGCCTCCCAAGTGTTGATGTTGTTCCTCTGCTTGTGGTCGCGTTTGGAGGCATCTTTGACACGCAGCTGAGGTCTTCCGGTGCCAGTTCTCCATACAAGAGATCCTTCGGAACGCGGCCATCTTCCATGCGTGTGACATGTCCCAGCCATCGCATGCGTCTCTGCTTCAGGAGAGTAAACATTGAAGGGACTCCTGTTCTCTCGAGTACAGTGTTGTTGGTGACGTGGTCTCTCCACGTGATGTCAAGGATGCGTCTCAGGTTCCCCATGTGGAAGGTATTGAGCCGTCTCTCCTGGCGAGGGCGCAGGGTCCAGGATTCCGAGCCGTAGAGAAGTGTGCTCACCACACATGCCATGTAGACTTGTGCCTTGGTGTGTGCACTGTCAGTTTGGCATTTTCCCAAACCCGCTTTGTGAGCCTGGCCAGTGTTGTTGTGGCCGTGTGAGCCTGGCCAGTGTTGTTGTGGCCTTGTGAGCCTGGCCAGTGTTGTTGTGGCCTTGTGAGCCTGGCCAGTGTTGTTGTGGCCTTGTGAGCCTGGCCAGTGTTGTTGTGGCCTTGTGAGCCTGGCCAGTGTTGTTGTGGCCTTGTGAGCCTGGCCAGTGTTGTTGTGGCCTTGTGAGCCTGGCCAGTGTTGTTGTGGCCTTGTGAGCCTGGCCAGTGTTGTTGTGGCCGTGTGAGCCTGGTCAGTGTTGTTGTGGCCTCGTGAGCCTGGCCAGTGTTGTTGTGGCCGTGTGAGCCTGGCCAGTGTTGTTGTGGCCGTGTGAGCCTGGCCAGTGTTGTTGCGGCTTTGTGAGCCTGGCCAGTGTTGTTGTGGCCGTGTGAGCCTGGCCAGTGTTGTTGTGGCCTTGTGAGCCTGGCCAGTGTTGTTGCGGCCTTGTGAGCCTGGCCAGTGTTGTTGTGGCCTTGTGAGCCTGGCCAGTGTTGTTGCGGCCTTGTGAGCCTGGCCAGTGTTGTTGTGGCCTTGTGAGCCTGGCCAGTGTTGTTGTGGCCGTGTGAGCCTGGTCAGTGTTGTTGTGGCCTTGTGAGCCTGGCCAGTGTTGTTGTGGCCTTGTGAGCCTGGCCAGTGTTGTTGTGGCCGTGTGAGCCTGGCCAGTGTTGTTGTGGCCGTGTGAGCCTGGCCAGTATTGTTGCGGCTTTGTGAGCCTGGCCAGTGTTGTTGCGGCCTTGTGAGCCTGGCCAGTGTTGTTGCGGCCGTGTGAGCCTGGCCAGTGTTGTTGCGGCCTTGTGAGCCTGGCCAGTGTTGTTGTGGCCTTGTGAGCCTGGCCAGTGTTGTTGTGGCCGTGTGAGCCTGGCCAGTGTTGTTACGGCTTTGTGAGCCTGGCCAGTGTTGTTGCGGCTTTGTGAGCCTGGCCAGTGTTGTTGCGGCCTTGTGAGCCTGGCCAGTGTTGTTGCGGCCGTGTGAGCCTGGCCAGTGTTGTTGCGGCCTTGTGAGCCTGGCCAGTGTTGTTGTGGCCTTGTGAGCCTGGCCAGTGTTGTTGCGGCCGTGTGAGCCTGGCCAGTGTTGTTGCGGCCGTGTGAGCCTGGCCAGTGTTGTTGCGGCCGTGTGAGCCTGGCCAGTGTTGTTGCGGCCTTGTGAGCCTGGCCAGTGTTGTTGTGGCCTTGTGAGCCTGGCCAGTGTTGTTGCGGCCGTGTGAGCCTGGCCAGTGTTGTTGTGGCCTTGTGAGCCTGGCCAGTGTTGTTGCGGCCTTGTGAGCCTGGCCAGTGTTGTTGTGGCCTTGTGAGCCTGGCCAGTGTTGTTGTGGCCGTGTGAGCCTGGCCAGTGTTGTTGTGGCCTTGTGAGCCTGGCCAGTGTTGTTGCGGCCGTGTGAGCCTGGCCAGTGTTGTTGTGGCCTTGTGAGCCTGGCCAGTGTTGTTGCGGCCTTGTGAGCCTGGCCAGTGTTGTTGTGGCCTTGTGAGCCTGGCCAGTATTGTTGTGGCCGTGTGAGCCTGGCCAGTGTTGTTGTGGCCTTGTGAGCCTGGCCAGTGTTGTTGCGGCCTTGTGAGCCTGGCCAGTGTTGTTGTGGCCTTGTGAGCCTGGCCAGTGTTGTTGTGGCCGTGTGAGCCTGGCCAGTGTTGTTGTGGCCTTGTGAGCCTGGCCAGTGTTGTTGCGGCCGTGTGAGCCTGGCCAGTGTTGTTGTGGCCTTGTGAGCCTGGCCAGTGTTGTTGCGGCCGTGTGAGCCTGGCCAGTGTTGTTGTGGCCTTGTGAGCCTGGCCAGTGTTGTTGTGGCCGTGTGAGCCTGGCCAGTGTTGTTGCGGCCTTGTGAGCCTGGCCAGTGTTGTTGCGGCCTTCCCGATACGCCTGTTGAGCTCAGTGTCCAGGGAAAGGGTGTCTGAGATTGTGGAGCCCAGGTACACTCGTGAACTGCCTCCAGCGCATAGTCTGCGATGTTTATACAGTGTAGCTCATTGACGTTTTGTCCCATCACCTGTGTCTTCTTCAGGCTGATTATCAGGCCGAATGCTGAACAGGCTGCGGCAAAGTGGTTGAGTAGCTGCTGCAGGCCTTCTGCTGTGTGTGTGGTGATCGCTGCGTCGTCGGCGAAGAGGAACTCCCTGAGGATTCGCGTCTGTACTTTCGTCTTTGCTCGGAGTCTATATAGAGTGAAGATCTTTCCATCAGATCTTGTACGGAGACAGATGGCCTCTGTGGTTGTTCCAAAGGCATGCTTGACGAGGATCCCTGTTTAACACCACTGTTGATGTTGAATGGTTCAGAAGTTGAGCCGTCGTACACGACTGTTCCCTTCATGTCCTTGTGGAACGATTGTAACACGGTGAGTAGGGTGGGTGGGCAGCCATTTTTGGCCAAGATCTTGAAGAGTCCGTCCTTGCTCACGAGGTCGAAGGCCTTTGTAAGGTCAATGAAGGCGATGAACAAGGCTTTTCTCTGCTCCCTGCACTTTTCTTGAAGCTGTCTCAGGGAGAACACCATGTCAGTGGTCGACCTCTCTGCTGGGAAGCCGCACTGTGACTCAGGGTACACTCTTTCAGCGAGACTCTGAAGCCTGACCAAGACGACCCTGGCGAAGAGTTTGCCGACGACGCTGAGGAGGGAGATGCCGCGATAGTTGTTGACATCGCTTCTGTCACCTTTATTGTAGAGTGATGATGTTCTCATGTCTTGTGGCACCGACCTCTCCCTCCAGCACTGGCACACAAGTTCATGAAGCTCAGTTTTAAGTGTTCCACGAGCGCACTTGAGAACTTCAGGCGGAATGCCGTCGTCTCCTGGGACCTTTCCTGAGGAAAGTGAATCCACTGGTTTCTCAAGAGTAAATATGAACATTCAGGGCACAATATAACAATATAAAAAAACACAGATTTACACATTGCCAAAACACTTCTTGAGGTTATCTTGAGATGATTTCGGGGCTTTAGTGTCCCCGCGGCCCGGTCCTCGACCAGGCCTCCACGCCCAGGAAGCAGCCCGTGACAGCTGACTAACACCCAGGTACCTATTTTACTGCTAGGTAACAGGGGCATAGGGTGAAAGAAACTCTGCCCATTGTTTCTCGCTAGCGCCCGAGATCGAACCCGGGACCACAGGATCACAAATCCAGCGTGCTGTCCGCTCGGCCGACCGGCTCCCTAGTCAAACTTGTGACAGAGAGAACGAAAATCTGTTGAAATGTTCCAATGTGAGAAGAAACTGTGATCAAGTTGTCTTCGTATTCATGCTGTGAACACAGAACACCTACATGACTGTTCTAACCCATAATGTTCTACTGTGTATCTCTATGTCAAATGATATGTACTCACGCTACACATTCGTTACTGGTATTTAGAGTGTAATGAAATCAAATTATTGAGTATTTTTAATTTTGCATCTTCATGAAAATTTATTTCTTGAGTGAAAATCACAGCAAACTCGATCCCACTCAGCGTTGATGACAATAAATCTAATGAGATTATAGAGGAAGATTATTTTGTGTTATGTGATAACATACAACTAGAGGTCCAGTCCCAGGGGGCCAGGAGAGAGAGAGAGAGACCTGGAAGATGCTCTTGGGCAACCATTTGCTGACTGAACACAGCAGGGATGCTGCTCCATCTCAGACCAGCAGCCGCGTGCTCAGCATCTCAACACAGCATCTCTGAAGGAAGACACATCTGGAATGATTATTATCATCACTATTCCCCCCACGAAGGCTCTGCCTGATGGCTGCAAAATTGCTTGACGATGCTTTTGGTTTTGTGTCTTGTTCAACTTTCCTGGGAATATATATATATATATATATATATATATATATATATATATATATATATATATATATATATATATATATATATATATATATATATATATATATATATATATATATATATATTTATGGGCGTCTTGCCATTTATAATTCACAAATTTTGGTGACATATGTCTGTTGTCTATGTCTGTTGAGGCATCAGCTGTAACCACTCTCTGGTCCAGTAGCCTGACCTCCCCCAGCAGGATGCCACCCACAACAGTCCCCCCTAACTCACAACTACCTATTTACTAATACACACGAACACTTCAACTATCGATGCTTCTCACCCAGCACTAATCCGGCACCGACTACACACTGGAAACTGTCACTGAGCTCCTCACACATGTCCTTGTCATTCTCTGTGTGTTCTCCTCCCACTCTTGCATACTCTAGTCACTGGGTAACTTACTGTCGTTCTTCTTCCTGTGTGACTAAGTAGTAACTTGTGGCTTCTTTGCTCTGGTACCAAAGTCATTTGAATACATTTCTGAGTCTTTAATTGTATTTATATATTTATGCGCTTTTAGGAGTCCAGGAAGATGAGCGAGTGGCCCAGGGAGGGTGTAGCTAGGAGCCCCAGGAGTTGTGAGGGTCCTGGGGAGTGTAGCTAGGAGCCCCAGGAGTTGTGAGGGTCCTGGGAAGTGTATCTAGGAGCCCCAGGAGTTGTGAGGGCCCTGGGAAGTGTAGCTAGGAGCCCCAGGAGTTGTGAGGGTCCTGGGAAGTGTAGCTAGGAGCCCCAGGAGTTGTGATGGTCCTGGGAAGTGTAGCTAGGAGCCCCAGGAGTTGTGATGGTCCTGGGAAGTGTAGCTAGGAGCCCCAGGAGCTGTGAGGGCCCTGGGAAGTGTAGCTAGGAGCCCCAGGAGTTGTGATGGTCCTGGGAAGTGTAGCTAGGAGCCCCAGGAGTTGTGATGGTCCTGGGAAGTGTAGCTAGGAGCCCCAGGAGCTGTGAGGGCCCTGGGAAGTGTAGCTAGGAGCCCCAGGAGTTGTGAGGGGTCCTGGGAAGTGTAGCTAGGAGCCCCAGGAGCTGTGATGGTCCTGGGAAGTGTAGCTAGGAGCCCCAGGAGTTGCGAGGGTCCTGGGAAGTGTAGCTAGGAGCCCCAGGAGTTGCGAGGGTCCTGGGAAGTGTAGCTAGGAGCCCCAGGAGTTGTGATGGTCCTGGGAAGTGTAGCTAGGAGCCCCAGGAGTTGTGAGGGTCCTGGGAAGTGTAGCTAGGAGCCCCAGGAGTTGTGAGGGTCCTGGGAAGTGTAGCTAGGAGCCCCAGGAGTTGCGAGGGTCCTGGGAAGTGTAGCTAGGAGCCCCAGGAGTTGCGAGGGTCCTGGGAAGTGTAGCTAGGAGCCCCAGGAGTTGTGATGGTCCTGGGAAGTGTAGCTAGGAGCCCCAGGAGTTGTGAGGGTCCTGGGAAGTGTAGCTAGGAGCCCCAGGAGTTGTGAGGGTCCTGGGAAGTGTAGCTAGGAGCCCCAGGAGTTGCGAGGGTCCTGGGAAGTGTAGCTAGGAGCCCCAGGAGTTGTGAGGGTCCTGGGAAGTGTAGCTAGGAGCCCCAGGAGTTGTGAGGGTCCTGGGAAATGTAGCTAGGAGCCCCAGGAGCTGTGAGGGTCCTGGGAAGTGTAGCTAGGAGCCCCAGGAGCTGTGAGGGTCCTGGGAAGTGTAGCTAGGAGCCCCAGGAGCTGTGATGGTCCTGGGAAGTGTAGCTAGGAGCCGCAGGAGTTGTGAGGGTCCTGGGGAGTGTAGCTAAGAGCCCCAGGTGCTGTGATGGCTGTAGACAGTGATGGCTGTAGACAGTGATGGCTGTAGACAGTGACAGCTGTAGACAGTGACAGCTGTAGACAGTGACAGCTGTAGACAGTGACAGCTGTAGACAGTGACAGCTGTAGACGGTGACAGCTGTAGACAGTGACAGCTGTAGACAGTGACAGCTGTAGACAGTGACAGCTGTAGACAGTGACAGCTGTAGACAGTGACAGCTGTAGACAGTGATAGCTACAGAAGCGTTGCATGTACAGAAGTATTTCATGGTGGTCGATACTGCCTAGACGTACCACACACCAGCACCCGTACATGCTCTCGCCACACCTGTCCTCGCCACACCTGTCCTCGGCACACCTGTCCTCGCCACACCTGTCCTCGCCACACCTGTCCTCGCCACACCTGCCCGTGGCGGCGTTCATTCCATACAGTGAACGACCACAAAGAAGCACTCATTAACTGTAATATTCAGTGTAGGAATGTTTGAGCCATGCGTCTACTTCGTGATGTACTCTGTGCTTCACACACGTGAGTTATTCACGTCTCTCTGTAGGCTTCACTCACCACAGTTTCCTGTAGTGAATATACCACGTTTAGCGAAGACTCTCATACTATGTCTCCCAAGGTACTCGTTACAACGGTCAAGGCGTGAGGTACCGAGGGAGCCGAAGATGGTTTAGGTCTTGCCTAATTCAGGAACAGAATTACCATAAATTGAATTTCAGTAAGAATGGGAAACCATTGGTAGGGGAGTTGTACCCAAGGTCCCTTATCCCGGGACGACTGTTGTTCAAGTTGCCTCTTATCGAACAAATTTAGAGTCATAACAGTGTGTTTACCGCTTCTTGGAGACTCCAAGTTTACCTTAGTGTTTACAACACCATTCCTGATGCCCGAGGCAGCTGGGTACGTAGACTCGTCATGTTTAATGACTCGTTGTGGAGCAGCCTGCACGGCCTCGTTGATCCTCGTACAGTGTTAGAATGTTTTAGCCTGTGAAGGATGACGAGTGTTCTGAAGATGCTTCAAGGAAGCACCTCCTGGAGTTCACTTTATACTTCAGTTCTTCTCTGGAAGTTTATTTGATCTGTTCAGGCTGGATTATACTTGTTTATACGTATGATGGCTTAGATGAGTTGCTTAGGTTTACATGCTTCTCGTCACGTTAGCAGGTTGGATATTTGACGGGGTGGCAAATCAAGAGGACAGGCTTGAACAAAAGGAACAGGATCATTACCTGTCACGTGTGTCCACAGCTTCCTGTCCACGCTTGTCACTTACAGGAAGACTCCTCGTTGCTGAGGATGGTCTGGCTGGTTCACTTGCGCTGGTCTCCTCGTCTATGGACGAGGAGACCAGCCTCGAGGAGACCTATGGACGAGGAGAGCTACCCCACATGCGGAGTAGCTCTCGTACAGTCTTTAGGGCTTTCTCTATTTTATCACGAGTTGCGATCACTTTCCAAGAACTCTCACACCTTGAACAGCACCGGCTCGAGGTGTGAGAGTTTTTGTGTGAGTTTATTTCCACTCAACTCACTTTGGAATTGGTTGAGAAATACATAATAGGAAATAACCTCCCATTGTAACCTCTGTTCCATATCATCAGGTCACCATAAAAAAGGGTGTCCTATTGACTGTTAATCGTTATTTAGAGTCAGGATTATGACCGTTCATTGTCCAGAAACAAGAATGAAGACTATGACCGACCACAGGCCAAAATTCGATGGACGGTTGTAGGCACCAATAT
The DNA here is from genome assembly GCA_020271785.1 of Procambarus virginalis. Taxonomy (NCBI): domain Eukaryota; kingdom Metazoa; phylum Arthropoda; class Malacostraca; order Decapoda; family Cambaridae; genus Procambarus; species Procambarus virginalis. The sequence goes on along the minus strand of WNGS01002694.1, from coordinate 56,263 downwards.
AACTACTGAAATTCTTATTTTTTCCACTGTGTGGGTCTCTGTCAATAAAATAAAAAATTGCATCGTGCTGAGAACTTGCAAAGAGCTGCACCTTCTTGCAGCACAGTGAGTGATTAATTATGTCATTAGGTTAGCTTTCGAGGTCAACCTCGCTTTCCTTGTTATCATTCTCTACTTGTAGATGAAGCGCGGTGCTTGTATTTTGGGGCCCCCTAAAAGGGGTATCCCCCAATTCCCATACAACCACCCACTCACTTATCTACAAGGATGCAGTCCCCTACCTCTCAAAACCTCTTTCCACCATTCCCCGCCTTTCATGACTACAACAACACCCCCTCCCATCACCCCAACCCTAGCCTCACCCCCAACCTCTCCTACCCATCACTGCCACATTCACCCGCCGACAGCTGACCTGAATCATGATTCGTGAGATTGTGTTATAACTCCCTTGCTGATGGATGCTCTCCATGCCATGCCTCGCTCAGGTCCTGTCTAGTCCCTGTCATGCTGCCTTCCTGTCTGATGTACGTGTGTCTCTCGGGTCCTGTCTAATATACGTGGAGACTTTCCTTCGGTGAACAAAATCGAGCTCTTGGACCACATTCACTTTGTTTTCCTTCTGGTTATGACCAGAAGTCTATGTGAGCAACATCATCACTACGGGCTCACCATAGCCCGTGCTACTTGGAACTTTTTGTCCCAGGTAGCGAATCTTAAACAACAAACAACAACAGCAACAACATCATCATCATCATCAGGCCTCCGACATACATCTGATACCATTTCCCTCGGTGTCATTTATGTTCTGATCATGTCTCTGCATCATGAATTGATAGAGTCGGGAAATCTTAGTGTGTACTCACCTAGTTGTGTTTGCGGGTGTTGAGCTCTGGCTCTTTGGTCCCGCCTCTCAACCGTCAATCAACAGGTGTACAGATTCCTGTGTGTGTGAGAGAGTGTGTGTCTATAGCAGTCATGCACCGAGAGATCCAGCTGTTGGTGTTGGTAGTCTGTCTGTGTGATTCTCCTGGCCTGAGGTGGTTGGGCCACTCTTCACGGGGTTGTGGTGCCTGGTGCTTGGCTATACCGTCTTTGGTTACGCCTCGGCCTCCACATCTCTCCTGTGAGCACTGGGATGGGACGCAGGGGAAAGGAATGGTGCCTAACCCACTTGTGGACGGTCGGGGATTGAACTCCGACCCGCATGACCGACGCTCTACCGTGCAAGTCAACCCGGGCAAGGATGAGCAATGTTCACAATGACTAACCAAATTATATGTATACAAACAAATTATACATATATGTATAACCAATTATACTCCGTTAAGCTTTCGCTCTGGAAACATTGCATTATACAGCACAGGACTCATTATAGAGCACAGGACTCATTATAGAGCACAGGACTCATTATAGAGCACAGGACTCATTATAGAGCACAGGACTCATTATAGAGCACAGGACTCATTATAGAGCACAGGACTCATTATAGAGCACAGGACTCATTATAGAGCACAGGACTCACTATAGAGCACAGGACTCATTATAGAGCACAGACTCATTATAGACCACAGGACTCAATATAGACCGTAGGCTCATTATAGAGCACAGGACTCATTATAAACCACAGGACTCATTATAAACCACAGGACTCATTATAACCACAGGACTCATTATAGAGCACAGGACTCATTATAGAGCACAGGACTCATTATAGAGCACAGGACTCATTATAGACCACAGACTCATTATAGACCACAGGACTCAATATAGACCGTAGGCTCATTATAGAGCACAGGACTCATTATAAACCACAGGACTCATTATAAACCACAGGACTCATTATAGACCACAGGACTCATTATAGACCACAGGACTCATTATAGACCACAGGACTCATTATAAAGCACAGGACTCATCATAGACCATAGGATTCATTATAGACCATAGGACTCATTATAGACCACAGGACTCATTATAGACCACAGGACTCATTATAGACCATAGGACTCATTATAGACCACAGATTCATTATAGACCACAGGACTCATTATAGACCACAGGACTCATTATAGACCACAGGACTCATTATAGACCATAGGATTCATTATAGACCATAGGACTCATTATAGACCACAGGACTCATTATAGACCACAGGACTCATTATAGACCACAGACTCATTATAGACCACAGGACTCATTATAGACCACAGGACTCATTATAGACCATAGGATTCATTATAGACCATAGGACTCATTATAGACCACAGGACTCATTATAGACCACAGGACTCATTATAGACCACAGACTCATTATAGACCACAGGACTCATTATAGACCACAGGACTCATTATAGACCACAGGACTCATTATAGACCACAGGACTCATTATAGACCACAGGACTCATTATAGAGCACAGGACTCATTATAAACCACAGGACTCATCATAGACCATAGGATTCATTATAGACCATAGGACTCATTATAGACCACAGGACTCATTATAGACCACAGGACTCATTATAGACCATAGGACTCATTATAGACCACATGACTCATCGTAGACCATAGGATTCATTATAGACCACAGGACTCATTATAGACCACAGAACTCATTATAGAGCCCAGGACTCATTATAGACCATAGGACTCATTATAGACCACAGGACTCATTATAGACCACAGGACTCATCATAGACCATAGGATTCATTATAGACCACAGGACTCATTATAGACCACAGGACTCATTATAAACCACAGGACTCATCATAGACCATAGGATTCATTATAGACCACGGGACTCATTATAGACCACAGGACTGATTATAAACCACAGGACTCATCATAGACCATAGGATTCATTATAGACCACAGGACTCATTATAGACCACAGGACTCATTATAGACCATAGTACTCATTATAGAGCACAGGACTCATTATAAACCACAGGACTCATTATAGACCACAGGACTCATTACAGAGCACAGGACTCATTACAGAGCCCAGGACTCATTATAGACCACAGAACTCATTATAGAGCCCAGGACTCATTATAGACCACAGGACTCATTATAGACCACAGGACTCATTATAGACCACAGGACTCATTATAGACCACAGGACTCATTATAGACCACAGGACTCATTATAGACCACAGGACTCATTATAGACCACAGGACTCATTATAGAGCCCATGACTCATTATAGACCACATGACTCATTATAGACCACAGGACTCATTATAGAGCCCATGACTCATTATAGACCACAGGACTCATTATAGACCACAGGACTCATTATAGACCACAAGACTCATTATAGACCACAGGACTCATCATAGACCACAGGACTCATTATAGAGCCCAGGACTCATTATATTTAAATCATTATATTGATCTAAACTCTAAAAGAGTTCCTTGAGCAGAGCGATAATTAATATACCGTAGAGCACCTTGTGCCGCCTCGGAACACCAGCGACGCGGGTTCGAGCCCATTATAGGGCTTCAGTAATTTCTCGTTGATACATTTGGTTGTTGTGGGTTCCGTTGGCATGAGCGGCAGTGTTTGTTAAACGTATTTGATGGTGTTATGACCGCCTGGATCATGGTGTTCTTGACCACTGTTGCATAGATTACCTTGCAGGCTGCATAGATTATCTTGGATATTGCATGGACTATCTTACATGTTGCATAGATTATCTTGCAGGCTGCATAGATTACCTTGCAGGTTGCACCAACTGTCTTGCAAGATGGTACAGATTGTCTTGCATGTTGCATAGATTGTCTTGCAAGATATCTGGCGCAGTGACTGTGTGTAACCAAGCTGCTGCCAGGCTCCACCAGATCAATACTGGCGTCTGGTGTGGTGAACCAGCTCCGCTCATCCACCTGGATGATTGGTGGTCCACTCATCCACCTGGATGATTGGTGGTCCAGTCATCCACCTGGATGATTGGTGGTCCAGTCATCCACCTGGATGATTGGTGGTCCAGTCATCCACCTGGATGATTGGTGGTCCACGCATCCACCTGGATGATTGGTGGTCCAGTCATCCACCTGAATGATTGGTGGTCCACTCATCCACCTGGATGATTGGTGGTCCACGCATCCACCTGGATGATTGGTGGTCCAGTCATCCACCTGGATGATTGGTGGTCCACGCATCCACTGGATGATTGGTGGTCCAGTCATCCACCTGGATGATTGGTGGTCCAGTCATCCACCTGGATGATTGGTGGTCCAGTCATCCACCTGGATGATTGGTGGTCCACTCATCCACCTGGATGATTGGTGGTCCAGTCATCCACCTGGATGATTGGTGGTCCACGCATCCACCTGGATGATTGGTGGTCCACGCATTCACCTGGATGATTGGTGGTCCACGCATCCACCTGGATGATTGGTGGTCCACTCATCCACCTGGATGATTGGTGGTCACTCATCCACCTGGATGATTGGTGGTCCACGCATCCACCTGGATGATTGGTGGTCCACGCATTCACCTGGATGATTGGTGGTCCACGCATCCACCTGGATGATTGGTGGTCCACTCATCCACCTGGATGATTGGTGGTCCAGTCATCCACCTGGCTGCTTGTTGGTCCAGTCATCCACCTGGCTGCTTGTTGGTCCAGTCATCCACCTGGCTGCTTGTTGGTCCAGTCATCCACCTGGCTGCTTGTTGGTCCAGTCATCACCCTGGCTGCTTGTTGGTCCAGTCATCCACCTGGCTGCTTGCTGGTCCAGTCATCCACCTGGCTGCTTGTTGGTCCAGTCATCCACCTGGCTGCTTGTTGGTCCAGTCATCCACCTGGCTGCTTGTTGGTCCAGTCATCCACCTGGCTGCTTGTTGGTCCAGTCATCCACCTGGCTGCTTGTTGGTCCAGTCATCCACCTGGTGCTTGTTGGTCCAGTCATCACCTGGCTGCTTGCTGGTCCAGTCATCCACCTGGCTGCTTTGTGGTACTCATCCATCTGGGTGCAGCATATATGAGACATCCGCAACAGCCTCACCAC
>WNGS01002694.1:0-29635 GCA_020271785.1 Procambarus virginalis | reverse complement strand
ACACCAGACCGTCCTCATCAACAACCGACCGTCCTCATCAACAACAGACCGTCCTCATCAACACACAGACCGTCCTCATCAACACAGACCGTCCTCATCAACACCAGACCGTCCTCATCAACAACAGACCGTCCTCATCAACACCAGACCGTCCCTCAACACACAGACCGTCCTCATCAACACCAGACCGTCCTCATCAACACCAGACCGTCCTCATCAACAACAGACCGTCCTCATCAACACCAGACCGTCCTCATCAACAACAGACCGTCCTCATCAACAACAGACCGTCCTCATCAACACCAGACCGTCCTCATCAACAACAGACCGTCCTCATCAACAACAGACCGTCCTCATCAACACCAGACCGTCCTCATCAACACACAGACCGTCCTCATCAACACCAGCCGTCCTCATCAACAACAGACCGTCCTCATCAACAACAGACCGTCCTCATCAAAACACAGACCGTCCTCATCAACACCAGACCGTCCTCATCAACACAAGACCGTCTCATCAACACCAGACCGTCCTCATCAACAACAGACCGTCCTCATCAACACCAGACCGTCCTCATCAACAACAGACCGTCCTCATCAACACCAGACCGTCCTCATCAACACACCAGACCGTCCTCATCAACCAGACCGTCCTCATCAACACCAGACCGTCCTCATCAACACCAGACCGTCCCTCAACAACAGACCGTCCTCATCAACAACCAGACCGTCCTCATCAAACACAGACCGTCCTCATCAACACACAGACCGTCCTCATCAACACCAGACCGTCCTCATCAACAACCAGACCGTCCTCATCAACAACAGACCGTCCTCATCAACACCAGACCGTCCTCATCAACACACAGACCGTCCTCATCAACACACAGACCGTCCTCATCAACAACAGACCGTCCTCATCAACAACAGACCGTCCTCATCAACAACAGACCGTCCTCATCAACACCAGACCGTCCTCACAACACCAGACCGTCCTCATCAACAACGACCGTCCTCATCAACACCAGACCGTCCTCATCAACAACAGACCGTCCTCATCAACACCAGACCGTCCTCATCAACACACAGACCGTCCTCATCAACACCAGACCGTCCTCATCAACAACAGACCGTCCTCATCAACAAGACCGTCCTCATCAACAACAGACGTCCTCATCAACACCAGACCGTCCTCATCAACAACAGACCGTCCTCATCAACACCAGACCGTCCTCATCAACAACAGACCGTCCTCATCAACACCAGACCGTCCTCATCAACAACAGACCGTCCTCATCAACACCAGACCGTCCTCATCAACACACAGACCGTCCTCATCAACACCAGACCGTCCTCATCAACAACAGACCGTCCTCATCAAACAACAGACCGTCCTCATCAACACCTACTATTAACTTCTATTGCTTTATCCTTTATATTGAGGACATTGAGGAAATAAATGGCTCGGGTGCTAGAGTTCTACCTCACATATGGGGGTCCGCGGTTCGAGTATCCTAGTGCCCAGAGATGACAGTGACTGTGAATGTCATCAGTGGCATTCCAAATACTCGATCCCGCAATATTTGGTGTCCCTAGAGAATCTATACTATAAGAATGTCTCTCTTTGTCTCTCTGTCCACAGTTATGACCCACGAGCTTGAGTCTTACCCAAGTTTGCAGGGTGGTGGTCTGAGGTATGGGACGGACATAGGTTGCTTATTCTTATATCTCAGCTTTTGTCCTCATATCCCAGCTTACTGGCCTCATATCCCAGCTCTTTGTCCTCATATCCCAGCTCTATGTCCTCATATCCAGCTCTTTTCCTCATATCCCAGCTCTTTGTCCTCATATACCTATTCTTTATGCTCATATCCCAGCACCTTATTCTGATATCCCGGCTTCCTATCCTCATATCCCGGCTCCTTATCCTTATATCCCGGCTCCTTATCCTCATATGGCTCTATCCTCATAACTACAATCCCTCACCTCCTCCTCATGGTGGTCCACGACCTCACAAAATCACACAATAGACGGAAAACGTTTGAGAAAGTGAAAAGAACTGGAAAAAGATGCTCACATAACCCACCTGTTGTGTGTGTCCCCTGTTGTGTGTGTGTCACCTGTTGTGTGTGTCACCTGTTGTGTGTGTCACCTGTTGTGTGTGTCACCTGTTGTGTATGTCCCCTGTTGTGTGTGTCCCCTGTTGTGTGTGTCCCCTGTTGTGTGTGTCCCCTGTTGTGTGTGTCACCTGTTGTGTGTGTCACCTGTTGTGTGTGTCCCCTGTTGTGTGTGTCCCCTGTTGTGTGTGTCCCCTGTTGTGTGTGTCACCTGTTGTGTGTGTCACCTGTTGTGTGTGTCCCCTGTTGTGTGTGTCCCCTGTTGTGTGTGTCCCCTGTTGTGTGTGTCACCTGTTGTGTGTGTCACCTGTTGTGTGTGTCCCCTGTTCTGTGTGTCACCTGTTGTGTGTGTCCCCTGTTGTGTGTGTCACCTGTTGTGTGTGTCCCCTGTTGTGTGTGTCACCTGTTGTGTGTGTCCCCTGTTGTGTGTGTCCCCTGTTGTGTGTGTCCCCTGTTGTGTGTGTCCCCTGTTGTGTGTGTCCCTGTTGTGTGTGTCCCCTGTTGTGTGCGTCCCCTGTTGTGTGTGTCACCTGTTGTGTGTGTCACCTGTTGTGTGTGTCCCCTGTTGTGTGTGTCACCTGTTGTGTGTGTCCCCTGTTGTGTGTGTCACCTGTTGTGTGTGTCCCCTGTTGTGTGTGTCACCTGTTGTGTATGACACCTGTTGTGTGTGTCACCTGTTGTGTGTGTCCAATGTTGTGTGTGTCCCCTGTTGTGTGTGTCCCCTGTTGTGTGTGTCCCCTGTTGTGTGTGTCCCCTGTTGTGTGTGTCCCCTGTTGTGTATGACACCTGTTGTGTGTGTCCCCTGTTGTGTGTGTCATCTGTTGTGTGTGTCACCTGTTGTGTGTGTCCCCTGTTGTGTGTGTCCCCTGTTGTGTGTGTCCCCTGTTGTGTATGACACCTGTTGTGTGTGTCCCCTGTTGTGTGTGTCCCCTGTTGTGTGTGTCCCCTGTTGTGTGTGTCCCCTGTTGTGTATGACACCTGTTGTGTGTGTCCCCTGTTGTGTGTGTCATCTGTTGTGTGTGTCACCTGTTGTGTGTGTCCCCTGTTGTGTGTGTCCCCTGTTGTGTGTGTCCCCTGTTGTGTGTGTCATCTGTTGTGTGTGTCCCCTGTTGTGAGTGTCCCCTGTTGTGTGTGTCACCTGTTGTGTGTGTCCCCTGTTGTGTATGACAGCTTCAGGGTATGACAGCGTCAGGGTATGACAGCTGCAGAGTATGACAGCTTCAGGGTATGACAGCTTCCGGGTATGACAGGTACAGGGTATGTATGACAGCTTCAGGGTATGACAGCTTCAGGGTATGACAGCTTCAGGGTATGACAGCTTCAGGGTATGACAGCTGCAGGGTATGACAGCTTCAGGGTATGACAGCTTCAGGGTATGACAGCTGCTGGGTATGACAGCTTCAGAGTATGACAACTTCAGGGTATGACAGATTCAGGGTATGACAGATTCAGGGTATGACAGCTTCAGGGTATGACAGCTTCAGAGTATGACAGCTTCAGGGTATGACAGCTTCAGGGTATGACAGCTTCAGAGTATGACAGCTTCAGGGTATGACAGCTTCAGGGTATGACAGCTTCAGAGTATGACAGCTTCAGAGTATGACAGCTTCAGGGTATGACAGCTGCAGGGTATGATAGCTTCAGGGTATGACAGCTTCAGGGTATGACAGCTTCAGGGTATGACAGCTTCAGGGTATGACAGCTACAGGGTATGACAGCTTCAGGGTATGACAGCTTCAGAGTATGACAGCTTCAGAGTATGACAGCTTCAGGGTATGACAGCTACAGGGTATGACAGCTTCAGGGTATGACAGCTTCAGGGTATGACAGCTTCAGGGTATGACAGCTACAGGGTATGACAGCTTCAGGGTATGACAGCTTCAGGGTATGACAGCTTCAGGGTATGACAGATTCAGGGTATGACAGCTTCAGGGTATGACAGCTTCAGGGTATGACAGCTTCAGGGTATGACAGCTTCAGGGTATGACAGCTTCAGGGTATGACAGCTTCAGGGTATGACAGCTGCAGGGTATGACAGCTTCAGTGTATGACAGCTTCAGGGTATGACAGCTTCAGGGTATGACAGCTTCAGGGTATGACAGCTTCAGAGTATGACAGCTTCAGGGTATGACAGCTTCAAGGTATGACAGCTTCAGAGTTTGACAGCTTCAGGGTATGACAGCTTCAGGGTATGACAGCTTCAGGGTATGACAGCTTCAGGGTATGACAGCTTCAGGGTATGACAGCTTCAGGGTATGACAGCTACAGGGTATGACAGCTTCAGGGTATGACAGCTACAGGGTATGACAGCTTCAGGGTATGACAGCTTCAGGCTATGACAGCTTCCGGGTATGACAGCTTCAGGGTATGACAGCTTCAGGGTATGACAGCTTCAGGGTATGACAGCTGCAGGGCATGACAGCTTCAGGGTATAACAGCTTCAGGGTATGACAGCTTCAGGGTATGACAGCTTCAGGGTATGACAGCTTCAGGGTATGACAGCTTCAGGGTATGACAGCTTCAGGGCATGACAGCTTCAGGGTATGACAGCTTCAGGGTATGACAGCTGCAGGGTATGACAGCTTCAGGGTATGACAGCTTCAGGGTATGACAGCTTCAGGGTATGACAGCTTCAGGGTATGACAGCTTCAGGGTATGACAGCTTCAGGGTATGACAGAGCATCATACCCATGAGAATGTCTTGCAAAACCAAACACAAGACAGTTCAGAGAGTATGAGGTCTGCTTGCCACTTGCAACAGGAAACACGTGGTTATCTTGCAATGGAAGAGCAAGCTTCCATTGCACGCAGTCGGACGATGCAATGTAAGGCTGAAGGAAACTACAGAACCACCTAATGGCCCATTTCACGCTAGTTCTCTCCACCCCAAACTATCTCCTACACCTAGCAAGCGGTTTGGAACAATCAAGTGATGCAATGACGATTGTTGCATAGTAATTTGTTGCATAAATCAACTAACTGGTTTGCAAACAGAATTTATCGAGGTTTGTACTGCACGTATTCATTCAGCTCTCCGCTGTGAGGTGCAGTTAACGGAGAGATTACCATCTATCGTCATCACCAAGCAGAAAGGACCCAAGATGGCAGGGCAATAAGCTCAGCTGTGACGGATGGAAGAGCAGGCTGTTGTTATTCCAGCGGGGGCCCAGGAGCTGACGCCTCCCCCGCTGCTGCAGCCTTGCAAGCCTGAATACCAAGACACTCTGCAAGACGTATTGCACGGCCCAAGAGGTACACAGCGGGAACCACCTCGTTAAGGCGCGTCATTGAGAGAGATTATGCAGTTAAGATGCACTTTCTCCTGCAACTTTGTCAACAATCACAGCCCAGTTGGTTACTCTGCACTTGCAATATTTTGACAAGGATGTTGCACTGATGATCGTTGGCTCACGTCAGCGTAAAGTGGGTAGTTGTGTTGTTAGTTGGTCATCTCATGCCGGGGTTGTTAATATCAGTGATTCACTCAAGGCTTTTCTTAAAACATTCTCATAAGGACTTTAGTTCCCTAAAGCAGTTCATTACTGATTAATTGTCCTTATCTCAGATTCCAGCATCTGAAACTTTTCCTAACGATCTGATCAATTCAAAGGAGGCTTATAGCGTAGAGGAAGCTCTTTACACCTAGAGTCTTGACCACAAGAGTCAAGAGAATGAACCAGCGGCCAAGGAGGATTGAAAAGTGTGGAGCGAGGAGGAACGGAGGATTGTGAATCATGGAGGAAGGCGTTAGGGCGGGAGTACCAGTCTACAGTCACAAGGAACAAGACAATACTCAATCACTGATGAGAGTCGTTAGGCGCCAGCAAGTCATGTGCCACGGTCACTCCGAAACACTTCCCAGTAACAGTCTTCACTTTGATTAATGTTCATAACAGCTCCTGCTTGCGTATGCATCCCTATATTCCCTTACGGCAATATTTACCCCCGCCATTATTTTTCCAAACCATTATTTCCCTCCATTAATTTCCTCCGCCATTATGGACGGTTGGTTAAGACTTTCAGACTGTCCTTGTTAGCCGTTGCAAGAATTAGGCTTATGATTTAAGTGAGCAATATATTGATAGGACAAGATGTGTCATACAACACTCTTGCAGTGTGTGTGTTGCAAAGTGTGTGTTGCAGTGTGTACTCACCTAGTTGTGCTAGCGGGGGTTGAGCTCTGGCTCTTTGGTCCCGCCTCTCAACCGTCAATCAACAGGTGTACAGGTTCCTGAGCCTACTGGGCTCTATCATATCTACACTTGAAAGTGTGTATGGAGTCAGCCTCCATCACATCACTTCCTAATACATTCCATTTGTCAACCACTCTGACACTAAAAAAGTTCTTTCTAATATCTCTGTGGCTCATTGGGGCACTCAGTTTCCACCTGTGTCCCCTAGTGCGTGTGCCCCTTGTGTTAAACAGCCTGTCTTTATCTACCCTATCAATTCCCTTCAGAATCTTGAATGTGGTGATCATGTCCCCCCTAACTCTTCTGTCTTCCAGCGAAGTGAGGTTCAATTCCCGTAGTCTCTCCTCGTAGCTCATACCTCTCAGCTCGGGTACTAGTCTGGTGGCAAACCTTTGAACCTTTTCCAGTTTAGTCTTATGCTTGACTAGATATGGACTCCACGCTGGAGCCGCATACTCCAGGATTGGTCTGACATATGTGGTATATAATGTTCTGAAAGATTCCTTACACAAGTTTCTAAAGGCCGTTCTTATGTTAGCCAACCTGGCATATGCTGCTGATGTTATCCTCTTGATATGAGCTTCAGGGGACAGGTCTGGCGTGATATCAACCCCCAGGTCTTTCTCTCTCTCTGACTCTTGAAGTATTTCATCTCCCAAATGATACCTTGTATCTGGTCTCCTGCTTCCTACCCCTATCTTCATTACATTACATTTGCTTGGGTTAAACTCTAACAGCCATTTTTTCGACCATTCCTGCAGCTTGTCCAGGTCTTCTTGAAGTCTCAAGCTGTCCTCCTCTGTCTTAATCCTTCTCATAATTTTGGCGTCGTCAGCAAACATTGAGAGGAATGAGTCTATACCCTCTGGGAGATCATTTACGTATATCAGAAACAGGATAGGTCCAAGTACAGAGCCCTGTGGGACTCCACTGGTGACTTCACGCCATTCTGAGGTCTCACCCCTCATTGTAACTCTCTGCTTCCTTTTGCTTAGGTACTCCCTTATCCACTGGAGAGCCCTACCAGTTACTCCTGCCTGTTTCTCCAGCTTATGCATCAACCTTTTATGGGGTACTGTGTCAAAGGCTTTCCGACAGTCCAAAAAAATGCAGTCCGCCCATCCTTCTCTTTCTTGCTTAATCTTGTCACCTGATCGTAGAATTCTATCAAGCCTGTAAGGCAAGATTTACCCTCCCTGAACCCATGTTGATGGGTTGTCACGAAGTCTCTTCTCTCCAGATGTGTTACTAGGTTTTTTCTCACAATCTTCTCCATCACCTTGCATGGTATACAAGTTAAGGACACTGGCCTGTAGTTCAGTGCCTCTTGTCTGTCACCCTTTTTATATATTGGTACTACATTAGCAGTCTTCCATATTTCTGGTAGGTCCCCGTTTCCAGTGACTTACTATACACTATGGAGAGTGGCAAGCAAAGTGCTCCTGCACACTCTTTCAATACCCATGGTGAGATTCCGTCTGGCCCAACAGCTTTTCTCACATCCAGCTCTAATAGTTGCTTCTTGACCTCATCTCTTGTAATTTCGAACCTATCCAAGGTCACCTGGTTTGCTGCCACCTCTCCCAGCGCCGTGATATCTCCCTGTTCTATTGTAAAGACCTCCTGGAACCTTCTGTTGAGTTCTTCACACACCTCTTTGTCATTCTCTGTGTACCTGTCCTCGCCCACCCTAAGTTTCATCACCTGTTCCTTCACTGTTGTCTTCCTCCTGATGTGACTGTGTAGTAGCTTTGGTTCAGTCTTGGCTTTATTAGCTATATCATTTTCATACCTTTTCTCAGCTGCTCTTCTCACACTGACATACTCGTTCCTGGTTCTCTGGTATCTCTCTACTTTCTGGTGTTCTGTTATTACGGAAGTTCCTCCATGCCCTTTTGTTCATCTCCTTTGCTTTCATACATTCCCTATTAAACCACGGATTCTTCCTTTGCTTCTCTGTTTTTTCCTGTCGGGCTGGGACAAACCTGCTTACAGCCTCCTGACATTTTTGGGTGACATAGTCCATCATGTCTTGTACGGACTTGGTTCCGAGTTCTGTGTCCCAATGTATATCCCATAGGAATTTATTCATCTCCTCATAGTTTCCCTTTCGGTACGCCAGCCCTTTGGTTCCCAGTTCTTTTTTGGGGGTGATAATTCCTAGCTCAACCAGGTACTCAAAGCTCAATACACTATGATCACTCATTCCCAATGGGGCTTCCAACTTAACTTCCCTTAAATCCGACTCATTTAGGGTAAATATCAGATCAAGCAAGGCTGGTTCATCCCTTCCTCTCATTCTTGTCGGTCCCTTGACGTGTTGACTTAGAAAGTTTCTTGTTGCCACATCCAGCAGCTTAGCTCTCCATGTGTCTGAGCCTCCATGTGGGTCTCTGTACCCCCAATCTATCTTCCCATGGTTGAAGTCTCCCATGATTAGAAGTCTGGATCCGTTCCTGCTAGCCACAGAAGCTGCTCTCTCTATTATATTGATGGTGGCCAAGTTGTTTCTATCATATTCCTGTCTGGGTCTTCTGTCATTCGGTGGGGGGTTATATATGACTACTACTATAATTTTCTGTCCTCCAGTTGCTATGGTGCCTGATATGTAGTCCCTGAAACCTTCACAGTTCTGAATTACCATCTCTTCGAAACTCCAACCTTCTCTTAGTAGCAAAGCCACACCACCTCCTCCTCTCCCTTCTCTCTCTTTCCTCACTACATAGTAGCCCTGTGGAAACACTGCATTTGTTATGGTGTTTGTTAGCTTTGTTTCTGTGAGTGCTATTATGTCTGGGTTTTCTTCTAGTGCCCATTCTCCGAGTTCGCTTGTTTTATTTGTAATCCCATCTATGTTAGTGTACATCGCCTTGAAGCTCACTTTCTTCTGTTCATTTTCATGTCCCTTTCTTGGCGAGCATTCTACTGGTGTGGGAAGCTGTTCTGTGGGTGAGAAGATCTGTGTGGTGGTTTGCAGGGTCTCAGAGGATTTTGGGATGGGGGGTGGGGGTTTAAGGGAAGGGGGGACAGGTAGGGTGTGGGTTAAGGAGATAGAGGGGACAAGGAGGATACGGGGTGAGGGGGGAGGAGGGATAGGGAGGGTATGGGATGAAGGGGAGGGGGACAGGGGACAGGGGAGGCAAGGTGGGAGGGGGAACATGATGGGAATGGGGATGGGTGTCAGGGTCAGAATGGGGGGGGGGGGGGGGGAGGGAGGGTTGGGTGGGGGCAGGGGTGAGGGGAAGGGAGGGTTTCTATGCAGAGGGGGGTGGTGTGTGTTGCAGAGTGTGTGTACTACACTTACACCATGTGAGTGTTGAGTGGTGTCACTCCCTGCGTCACTCAGGGGGGGGGGTCACCTGGCATAGTCTGTCATGACTTAAGCTGTCATAACCTGTCACAGGTTCAGCCGTCATAATCTCTCTCGCCAGCACCTGTCATAACCTGTCATGACTCAAGCTGTTATGGCCTGTCAGCGTTGGACTTGGCATCGTATGGGCCAATAGGAGCTGCCTCGTATGGACCAATAGCAGCTGCCTCGTATGGACCAATAGCAGCTGCCTCATATGGACCAATAGCAGCTGCCTTGTATGGACCAATAGGAGCTGCCTCGTATGGACCAATAGGAGCTGCCTCGTATGGACCAATAGCAGCTGCCTCGTATGGACCAATAGGAGCTGCCTCGTATGGACCAATAGCAGCTGCCTCGTAGGAACCTTACTCAGCGTGACTCAGTTGTGCTTAAGACTTCGGGTTCCCCGCGCATGTGGACCAGTTTAAGACTTTTGGACTTATAACATAAGGCTTTCGACATCTGACTGTGTTTGGATGCTCTCGTGTACTGATCCAGAGTGAGAGAGAGAGAGAGAGAGAGAGAGAGAGAGAGAGAGAGAGAGAGAGAGAGAGAGAGAGAGAGAGAAATGAGACCAAACTTATGGTACAAATAAAGTTTAACAACTTCTCCTGCTGTGGCAAAGAGGAAGCGTGTCTAAGCTCTGGAGATCTCTTGGCTGCCTTGCCTAATAGGCCGAGAACATGGCTCTTCATTGTCCTTGCCTAATAGGCCGAGAACGTGGCTCCTCATTGTCCTTGCCTAATAGGCTGAGAACGTGGCTCCTCATTGTCCTTGCCTAATAAGCCGAGAACATGGCTCTTCATTGTCCTTGCCTAATAGGCCGAGAACGTGGCTCCTCATTGTCCTTGCCTAATAGGCTGAGAACGTAGCTCCTCATTGTCCTTGCCTATTAGGCCGAGAACGTGGCTCCTCATTGTCCTTGCCTAATAGGCCGACAACGTGGCTACTCATTATCATTGCCTAATAGGCCGAGAACGTGGCTGCTCATGTCCGGATGCTGGCCCGGATGCTGGCCCGGATGCTGGAGCGGATGCTGGCCCGGATGCTGGCCCGGATGCTGGCCCGGATGCTGGAGCGGATGCTGGCCCGGATGCTGGCCCGGATGCTGGCCCGGATGCTGGCCCGGATGCTGGCCCGGATGCTGGCCCGGATGCTGGCCAGGATGCTGGCCCGGATGCTGGCCCGGATGCTGGCCCAGATGCTGGCCAGGATGCTGGCCCGGATGCTGGCCCGGATGCTGGCCCGGATGCTGGCCCGGATGCTGGCCCTGATGCTGGCCCAGATGCTGGCCCGGATGCTGGCCGGATGCTGGCCCGGATGCTGGCCCTGATGCTGGCCCAGATGCTGGCCCTGATGCTGGCCCAGATGCTGGCCCGGATGCTGGCCCGGATGCTGGCCCGGATGCTGGCCCAGATGCTGGCCAGGATGCTGGCCCGGATGCTGGCCCGGATGCTGGCCCAGATGCTGGCCAGGATGCTGGCCCGGATGCTGGCCAGGATGCTGGCCCGGATGCAATATCAAGTTATGTAGTTGTCTTGGGCAGAGTTTGGTGCGCCGCACATGTAGCCAGGTCATATGTGACAGACGCTACATATTGGCAGGTCTCGCTGGTTAATGACCCTCTTAGTAGTTGGTATTTCCTCGCTTGTAAAGGTCAGAGTGCAGCCATCAACCTAGACTACAGCACCATGGTTTATGTAACAGGTCCTTCATGTTGACTTGCTCTGTGTCTGTGTGTGTCTGTCTGTCTGTCTCTCTCTCTCTATGTCTCTGTCTCTGTCTCTGTCTCTCTCTCTCTCTCTCTCTCTCTCTCTCTCTCTCTCTCTCTCTCTCTCTCTCTCTCTCTCTCTCTCTCTCTCTCTCTCTCTCTCTCTCTCTCTCTCGTCCTCATGTGCTTAGCTTACACCTGATGCCTCTGTTCACCTCGAAGTAAACACTTACCCTGGGATTAAGCGACTGTTGTGGGTGGCATCGTATGGAAGGTTAGGTATTAGCCAAGAAGGAGCTTCGATAAGAGGAACCCAGCTGGATAAGTCTAGCTGGGTTCCTTGTATCGGGGGCCAAGCAGCATAGAGTATGTGTTAGGCTTATATCCAGGTCACCCCCCCCCCCAGGAAGACTAACTCTTGGGTACCTGCTTACTGAAGGTGAACAGGTGCATGGGGTGATAGGAAACGTGCCCAAACGTTTCTGTCCCGCCCGGGATTCGAACCCTGTCGAGAAGTTAGTCATAATACAAATATTACCGGTCCTGTCGGCCCTGTTTCCACCAGGCTTGTAGAACGTTCACAAGTAATGATGTACAGACTTGTTCAGAGTCATTACAACTCTCTCTCGCAAGCATAAGTGATGCTGCAGATCACAGCATCACTTGTGATCTTACTCACAAGCATAAGTGATGCTGCAGATCACAGTATCACTTGTGATCTTACTCACAAGCATAAGTGATGCTGCAGATCACAGCATCACTTGTGATCTTACTCACGAGCATAAGTGATGCTGCAGATCACAGCATCACTTGTGATCTTACTCACAAGCATAAGTGATGCTGCAGATCACAGTATCACTTGTGATCTTACTTACAAGCATAAGTGATGCTGCAGATCACACCATCACTTGTGATCTTACTTACAAGCATAAGTGATGCTGCAGATCACACCATCACTTGTGATCTCTCCCACAACCATAAGTGCCGCTGGAGTGACTCACAATCTTGCCACTTAAACTGATAACTTACATTGAGTGCAAAGTGTCTTGTCCCCGCGTGGGACGCAGTCTTCTAAGTGAGTACCATCTGTAAAGTGTTCAAATTCGTCTCTAAACTGACAGAAGAGGATTCAATACCCTTGATAAAATGTGTTGTAAAGTTTATTGGTACTTTCACGCCACTTTGTGAGGTCGGGTTCAGTCCGGTGTAGGAAGTGGTGTGCCCCGTGCTCCGAGGGGCGTCCCTTGTTCATCTTGTGTTCTCTTGAACAACAGTTTGTTCACACTGGGGCGAGACCCCCCTTCCACCCCCCTTACTAAACCCACTACCTTCCATGCTACTTGGTCTAGTCCCTCGATCCCGGACCATAATATTGACGAAGGAGCAATTTTGGTGGCAGAAATGCGTCTTTATTGTCGACGTCGACACAGTGTCGACTTTGAGCAGCAAATGCCAGATGTGATCGCTTATGATCAACAATATGATCGATAAACAGGAGATGACGACCCCCTACAGGACCGAGATCAATCCCGAGGGGGGGAAACTGAGTTAACAGGATCTCACTATTAACACAAGTGGAAATATGTCCGGCTGTGCCAGAAGACAGTGAGTGACGGTGACACAGCTGACAGTGAAGAGGCTGACACCATCTCCTGTGACCCCATCAGAAGAGCTATCAGTGAGGAAGATGAGGTCCTCTATAGAGCCTCTGGGTGAACTCTACAGCTCTATCGTACCTCTGTAGGGCTTCGTGGCATCCTGTATCAGGTCCTCTTTTACCGAGAGAGATATCCTGTTCGGCAGTCTGATGGCAGGATCGGCTTCCACTCGCGCCCTCGGAGCGATCAGAGCCACGCCAAGCCAATCAGACTCCTCCAGTGACCGCTGGAGCTCGAGGAGCGAGACTGGAGGAGCAGCTCTAGGCTCTAATGGTTCAGCTGCTATCTACCTATCAGGATAGCAAGGGAGATCAATGTGTCACCTAGCACTCTCTCTCTCTTGCCTCCCACATCACACAGCACAGCACAGCACAGCACAACACAGCACATCACAGCACAGCACAACACAGCACAGCACAACACAGCACAGCACAGCACAACACAGCACAGCACAGCACAGCACAACACAGCACAGCATAGCACAGCACAGCCTCAGACACATCACAGGATGACTGTCAACAAGCAATTTGTTCACTAATGACCCAACTACACAGTACACGGTGAGGAGACGACGACGGTTCGGTCCGTCGTGGACCATTCTCAACTCCCATATACACGACATTGTCCACGACCCAAACGTCGTCGTTCTTTGATCTTCAGGTGTGTGGTTCGGTCGTTATGTCTTCAGCCCCGTTATTGTGACTCATCGTCTGCTTGTTTACCGGTGTGTACTGTGTACTGTGCAGAACTACCGGTGTGTACTGTGCAGAACTACTGGTGTGTACTGTGTACTGTGCAGAACTACCGGTGTGAACTGTGTACTGTGCAGAACTACTGGTGTGTACTGTGTACTGTGCAGAACTACTGGTGTGTACTGTGTACTGTGCAGAACTACCGATGTGAACTGTGTACTGTGCAGAACTACTGGTGTGTACTGTGTACTGTGTACTGTGCAGAACTACTGGTGTGTACTGTGTAGTGTGTACTGTGCAGAACTACCGGTGTGTACTGTGTACTGTGCAGAACTACTGGTGTGTACTGTGTACTGTGTACTGTGCAGAACTACCGGTGTGTACTGTGTACTGTGCAGAACTACTGGTGTGTACTGTGTACTGTGTACTGTGCAGAACTACCGGTGTGTACTGTGTACTGTGCAGAACTACTGGTGTGTACTGTGTACTGTGCAGAACTACTGGTGTGTACTGTGTACTGTGCAGAACTACCGGTGTGTACTGTGTACTGTGCAGAACTACCGGTGTGAACTGTGTACTGTGCAGAACTACTGGTGTGTACTGTGTACTCTGCACAACTACCGGTGTGTACTGTGTACTGTGCAGAACTACTGGTGTGTACTGTGTACTCTGCAGAACTACAGGTGTGTACTGTGTACTGTGCAGAACTACAGGTGTGTACTGTGTACTGTGCAGAACTACGGGTGTGTACTGTGCACTGTGCAGAACTACCAGTGTGTACTGTGTACTGTGTACTGTGCAGAACTACCGGTGTGTACTGAGTACTGTGCAGAACTACTGGTGTGTACTGTGCTCTAATACTGGGTGTACTGAGTACTGTGCTTATGTTTCCCTGTCAAACCAGTTTGGTGACTTAGTGGCTTGGGGAGGTGGAAGAACTCTGAGAACGCCCCACAGGTACAACCCAGGTAGAGGAAGAGGTCAGCAGGGCCTCGGGTGTCGTAAAAGAGGATGTCTGTCTGTCTGACTGTCTGTCTGTCTGTCTGACTGTCTGTCTGTCTGTCTGTCTGTCTGTCTGTCTGTCTGACTGTCTGTCTGTCCAGGGATAGAAGCTGAGGCGCGTCTCACCCAACTTTGCAGAGCGACTGTTGTGTGGTAGAGGACTGTCATAAGCCGGTCGGAGTCCGTGACACCTGATATGTGTGTCCGTGACACCTGTCATGTGTGTGTCCGTGACACCTGTCATGTGTGTGTCCGTGACACCTGTCATGTGTGTGTCCGTGACACCTGTCATGTGTGTGTCCGTGACACCTGTCATGTGTGTCCGTGACACCTGTCATGTGTGTCCGTGACACCTGTCATGTGTGTCCGTGACACCTGTCATGTGTGTGTCCGTGACACCTGTCATGTGTGTGTCCGTGACACCTGTCATGTGTGTCCGTGACACCTGTCATGTGTGTGTCCGTGACACCTGTCATGTGTCCTCGCGGATGAGTGTCATCCAGGGTGGTGAGGCTGTTGCGGATGTCTCATATACGCTGCACCCAGATGGATGAGTACCACAAAGCAGCCAGGTGGATGACTGGACCAACAAGCAGCCAGGTGGATGACTGGACCAGCAAGCAGCCAGGTGGATGACTGGACCAACAAGCAGCCAGGTGGATGACTGGACCAACAAGCAGCCAGGTGGATGACTGGACCAACAAGCAGCCAGGTGGATGACTGGACCAACAAGCAGCCAGGTGGATGACTGGACCAACAAGCAGCCAGGTGGATGACTGGACCAACAAGCAGCCAGGTGGATGCGTGGACCACCAATCATCCAGGTGGATGCGTGGACCACCAATCATCCAGGTGGATGCGTGGACCACCAATCATCCAGGTGGATGCGTGGACCACCAATCATCCAGGTGGATGCGTGGACCACCAATCATCCAGGTGAATGCGTGGACCACCAATCATCCAGGTGAATGCGTGGACCACCAATCATCCAGATGGATGAGTGGACCACCAATCATCCAGGTGGATGAGTGGACCACCAATCATCCAGATGGATGAGTGGACCACCAATCATCCAGGTGGATGCGTGGACCACCAATCATCCAGGTGGATGAGTGGACCACCAATCATCCAGGTGGATGCGTGGACCACCAATCATCCAGGTGGATGACTGGACCACCAATCATCCAGGTGGATGACTGGACCACCAATCATCCAGGTGGATGCGTGGACCACCAATCATCCAGGTGGATGAGTGGACCACCAATCATCCAGGTGGATGCGTGGACCACCAATCATCCAGGTGGATGACTGGACCACCAATCATCCAGGTGGATGAGCGGAGCTGGTTCACCACACCAGACGCCAGTATTGATCTGGTGGAGCCTGGCAGCAGCTTGGTTACACACAGTCACTGCGCCAGATATCTTGCAAGACAATCTATGCAACATGCAAGACAATCTGTACCATCTTGCAAGACAGTCGGTGCAACCTGCAAGATAATCTATGCAGCCTACAAGATAATCTATGCAACATGTAAGATAGTCCATGCAATATCCAAGATAATCTATGCAGCCTGCAAGATAATCTATGCAACATGTAAGATAGTCCATGCAATATCCAAGATAATCTATGCAGCCTGCAAGATAATCTATGCAACATGTAAGATAGTCCATGCAATATCCAAGATAATCTATGCAGCCTGCAAGATAATCTATGCAACATGTAAGATAGTCCATGCAATATCCAAGATAATCTATGCAGCCTACAAGATAATCTATGCAACATGTAAGATAGTCCATGCAATATCCAAGATAATCTATGCAGCCTACAAGATAATCTATGCAACATGTAAGATAGTCCATGCAATATCCAAGATAATATATGCAGCCTGCAAGGCAATCTATGCAACAGTGGTCAAGAACACCATGATCCAGGCGGTCATAACACCATCAAATACGGTTAACAAAACACTGCCGCTCATGCCAACGGAACCCACAACAACCAAAGGTATCAACCAAAAATTACTGAAGCCCTATAATGGGCTCGAACCCGCGTCGCTGGTGTTCCGAAGCGGCACAAGGTGCTCTACGGTATATTAATTATCGCTCTGCTCAAGGAACTCTTTTTAGAGTTTAGATCAATATAATGATTTAAATATAATGAGTCCTGGGCTCTATAATGAGTCCTGTGGTCTATGATGAGTCCTGTGGTCTATAATGAGTCTTGTGGTCTATAATGAGTCCTGTGGTCTATAATGAGTCCTGTGGTCTATAATGAGTCTTGTGGTCTATAATGAGTCCTGTGGTCTATAATAAGTCATGTGGTCTATAATGAGTCCTGTGGTCTATAATGAGTTCTGTGGTCTATAATGAGTCATGGGCTCTATAATGAGTCTTGTGGTCTATAATGAGTCCTGGGCTCTATAATGAGTCCTGTGGTCTATAATGAGTCATGTGGTCTATAATGAGTCATGGGCTCTATAATGAGTCCTGTGGTCTATAATGAGTCCTGTGGTCTATAATGAGTCCTGTGGTCTATAATGAGTCCTGTGGTCTATAATGAGTCCTGTGGTCTATAATGAGTCCTGGGCTCTATAATGAGTTCTGTGGTCTATAATGAGTCCTGGGCTCTGTAATGAGTCCTGTGCTCTGTAATGAGTCCTGTGGTCTATAATGAGTCCTGTGGTTTATAATGAGTCCTGTGCTCTATAATGAGTACTATGGTCTATAATGAGTCCTGTGGTCTATAATGAGTCCTGTGGTCTATAATGAATCCTATGGTCTATGATGAGTCCTGTGGTTTATAATCAGTCCTGTGGTCTATAATGAGTCCTGTGGTCTATAATGAATCCTATGGTCTATGATGAGTCCTGTGGTCTATAATAAGTCCTGTGGTCTATAATGAGTCCTATGGTCTATAATGAGTCCTGGGCTCTATAATGAGTTCTGTGGTCTATAATGAGTCCTGTGGTCTATAATGAATCCTATGGTCTATGATGAGTCCTGTGGTCTATAATGACTCCTATGGTCTATAATGAGTACTGTGGTCTATAATGAGTCCTGTGGTCTATAATGAGTCCTATGGTCTATAATGAATCCTATGGTCTATGATGAGTCCTGTGGTTTATAATGAGTCCTGTGCTCTATAATGAGTCCTGTGGTCTATAATGAGTCTTGTGGTCTATAATGAGTCCTGTGGTCTATAATGAGTCCTGTGGTCTATAATGAGTCCTGTGGTCTATAATGAGTCTGTGGTCTATAATGAGTCCTGTGGTCTATAATGAGTCCTGTGGTCTATAATGAGTCCTATGGTCTATAATGAATCCTATGGTCTATAATGAGTCCTGTGGTCTATAATGAGTCCTGTGGTCTATAATGAGTCCTGTGGTCTATAATGAATCTGTGGTCTATAATGAGTCCTATGGTCTATAATGAGTCCTGTGGTCTATAATGAGTCCTGTGGTCTATAATGAGTCCTATGGTCTATAATGAATCCTATGGTCTATGATGAGTCCTGTGCTTTATAATGAGTCCTGTGGTCTATAATGAGTCCTGTGGTCTATAATGAGTCCTGTGCTCTATAATGAGTCCTGTGGTTTATAATGAGTCCTGTGCTCTATAATGAGCCTACGGTCTATATTGAGTCCTGTGCTCTATAATGAGTCCTGTGCTCTATAATGAGTCCTGTGCTCTATAATGAGTCCTGTGCTGTATAATGCCATGTTTCCAGAGCGAAAGCTTAACGGAGTATAATTGGTTATACATATATGTATAATTTGTTTGTATACATATAACTTGGTTAGTCATTGTGAACATTGCTCATCCTTGCCGGGTTGACTTGCACGGTAGAGCGACGGTCATGCGGGTCGGAGTTCAGTCCCCGACCGTCCACAAGTGGGTTAGGCACCATTCCTTTCCCCTGCGTCCCATCCCAGTGCTCACAGGAGAGATGTGGAGGCCGAGGCGTAACCAAAGACGGTATAGCCAAGCACCAGGCACCACAACCCCGTGAAGAGTGGGCCAACCACCTCAGGCCAGGGGAATCACACAGACAGACTACCAACACCAACAGCTGGATCTCTCGGTGCATGACTGCTATAGACACACACTCTCTCACACACACAGGAATCTGTACACCTGTTGATTGACGGTTGAGAGGCGGGACCAAAGAGCCAGAGCTCAACACCCGCAAACACAACTAGGTGAGTACAACTAGGTGAGTACACACTAAGATTTCCCGACTCTATCAATTCATGATGCAGAGACATGATCAGAACATAAATGATACCGAGGGAAATGGTATCAGATGTATGTCGGAGGCCTGATGATGATGATGATGTTGTTGCTGTTGTTGTTTGTTGTTTAAGATTCGCTACCTGGAACAAAAAGTTCCAAGTAGCACGGGCTATGGTGAGCCCGTAGTGATGATGTTGCTCACATAGACTTCTGGTCATACTCAGAAGGAAAACAAAGTGAATGTGGTCCAAGAGCTCGATTTTGTTCACCGAAGGAAAGTCTCCACGTATATTAGACAGGACCCGAGAGACACACGTACATCAGACAGGAAGGCAGCATGACAGGGACTAGACAGGACCTGAGCGAGGCATGGCATGGAGAGCATCCATCAGCAAGGGAGTTATAACACAATCTCACGAATCATGATTCAGGTCAGCTGTCGGCGGGTGAATGTGGCAGTGATGGGTAGGAGAGGTTGGGGGTGAGGCTAGGGTTGGGGTGATGGGAGGGGGTGTTGTTGTAGTCATGTGCTGGAAAGGCGGGGAATGGCGGAAAGAGGTTTTGAGAGGTAGGGGACGGCATCGTTGTAGATAAGTGAGTGGGTGGTTGTATGGGAATTGGGGGACACCCCTTTTAGGGGGCCCCAAAATACAAGCACCGCGCTTCATCTACAAGTAGAGAATGATAACAAGGAAAGCGAGGTTGACCTCGAAAGCTAACCTAATGACATAATTAATCACTCACTGTGCTGCAAGAAGGTGCAGCTCTTTGCAAGTTCTCAGCACGATGCAATTTTTTATTTTATTGACAGAGACCCACACAGTGGAAAAAATA
The DNA here is from genome assembly GCA_020271785.1 of Procambarus virginalis. Lineage (NCBI taxonomy): Eukaryota > Metazoa > Arthropoda > Malacostraca > Decapoda > Cambaridae > Procambarus > Procambarus virginalis. Next base: position 9,842 of record WNGS01002694.1, on the reverse strand, counting down.
AGAATTTCAGTAGTTATATTGGTGCCTACAACCGTCCATCGAATTTTGGCCTGTGGTCGGTCATAGTCCTCATTCTTGTTTCTGGACAATGAACGGTCATAATCCTGACTCTGAATAGCGATTAACAGTCAATAGGACACAGTTTTATGGTGACCTGATGATATGGAACAGAGGTTACAATGGGAGGTTATTTCTTATTATGTAGTTTCTCAACCAATTCCAAAGTGAGTTGAGTGGAAATAAACTCACACAAAAACTCTCACACCTCGAGCCGGTGCTGTTCGAGGTGTGAGAGTTCTTGGAAAGTGATCGCAACTCGTGATAAAATAGAGAAAGCCCTAAAGACTGTACGAGAGCTACTCCGCATGTGGGGTAGCTCTCCTCGTCCATAGGTCTCCTCGAGGCTGGTCTCCTCGTCCATAGACGAGGAGACCAGCGCAAGTGAACCAGCCAGACCATCCTCAGCAACGAGGAGTCTTCCTGTAAGTGACAGGCGTGGACAGGAAGCTGTGGACACACGTGACAGGTAATGATCCTGTTCCTTTTGTTCAAGCCTGTCCTCTTGATTTGCCACCCCGTCAAATATCCAACCTGCTAACGTGACGAGAAGCATGTAAACCTAAGCAACTCATCTAAGCCATCATACGTATAAACAAGTATAATCCAGCCTGAACAGATCAAATAAACTTCCAGAGAAGAACTGAAGTATAAAGTGAACTCCAGGAGGTGCTTCCTTGAAGCATCTTCAGAACACTCGTCATCCTTCACAGGCTAAAACATTCTAACACTGTACGAGGATCAACGAGGCCGTGCAGGCTGCTCCACAACGAGTCATTAAACATGACGAGTCTACGTACCCAGCTGCCTCGGGCATCAGGAATGGTGTTGTAAACACTAAGGTAAACTTGGAGTCTCCAAGAAGCGGTAAACACACTGTTATGACTCTAAATTTGTTCGATAAGAGGCAACTTGAACAACAGTCGTCCGGGATAAGGGACCTTGGGTACAACTCCCTACCAATGGTTTCCCATTCTTACTGAAATTCAATTTATGGTAATTCTGTTCCTGAATTAGGCAAGACCTAAACCATCTTCGGCTCCCTCGGTACCTCACGCCTTGACCGTTGTAACGAGTACCTTGGGAGACATAGTATGAGAGTCTTCGCTAAACGTGGTATATTCACTACAGGAAACTGTGGTGAGTGAAGCCTACAGANCAGGGTATGACAGCTTCAGGGTATGACAGCTTCAGGGTATGACAGCTTCAGGGTATGAGGCGCACTACAGGGTATGACAGCTTCAGGGTATGACAGCTTCAGAGTATGACAGCTTCAGAGTATGACAGCTTCAGGGTATGACAGCTACAGGGTATGACAGCTTCAGGGTATGACAGCTTCAGGTATGACAGCTTCAGGGTATACAGCTACAGGGTATGACAGCTTCAGGGTATGACAGCTTCAGGTATGACAGCTTCAGGGTATGACAGATTCAGGGTATGACAGACAGCTTCAGGGTATGACAGCTTCAGGGTATGACAGCTTCAGGGTATGACAGCTTCAGGGTATGACAGCTTCAGGGTATGACAGCTTCAGGGTATGACAGCTGCAGGGTATGACAGCTTCAGTGTATGACAGCTTCAGGGTATGACAGCTTCAGGGTATGACAGCTTCAGGGTATGACAGCTTCAGAGTATGACAGCTTCAGGGTATGACAGCTTCAAGGTATGACAGCTTCAGAGTTTGACAGCTTCAGGGTATGACAGCTTCAGGGTATGACAGCTTCAGGGTATGACAGCTTCAGGGTATGACAGCTTCAGGGTATGACAGCTTCAGGGTATGACAGCTACAGGTATGACAGCTTCAGGGTATGACAGCTACAGGGTATGACAGCTTCAGGTATGACAGCTTCAGGCTATGACAGCTTCCGGGTATGACAGCTTCAGGGTATGACAGCTTCAGGGTATGACAGCTTCAGGGTATGACAGCTGCAGGGCATGACAGCTTCAGGGTATAACAGCTTCAGGGTATGACAGCTTCAGGGTATGACAGCTTCAGGGTATGACAGCTTCAGGGTATGACAGCTTCAGGGTATGACAGCTTCAGGGCATGACAGCTTCAGGGTATGACAGCTTCAGGGTATGACAGCTGCAGGGTATGACAGCTTCAGGGTATGACAGCTTCAGGGTATGACAGCTTCAGGGTATGACAGCTTCAGGGTATGACAGCTTCAGGGTATGACAGCTTCAGGGTATGACAGAGCATCATACCCATGAGAATGTCTTGCAAAACCAAACACAAGACAGTTCAGAGAGTATGAGGTCTGCTTGCCACTTGCAACAGGAAACACGTGGTTATCTTGCAATGGAAGAGCAAGCTTCCATTGCACGCAGTCGGACGATGCAATGTAAGGCTGAAGGAAACTACAGAACCACCTAATGGCCCATTTCACGCTAGTTCTCTCCACCCCAAACTATCTCCTACACCTAGCAAGCGGTTTGGAACAATCAAGTGATGCAATGACGATTGTTGCATAGTAATTTGTTGCATAAATCAACTAACTGGTTTGCAAACAGAATTTATCGAGGTTTGTACTGCACGTATTCATTCAGCTCTCCGCTGTGAGGTGCAGTTAACGGAGAGATTACCATCTATCGTCATCACCAAGCAGAAAGGACCCAAGATGGCAGGGCAATAAGCTCAGCTGTGACGGATGGAAGAGCAGGCTGTTGTTATTCCAGCGGGGGCCCAGGAGCTGACGCCTCCCCCGCTGCTGCAGCCTTGCAAGCCTGAATACCAAGACACTCTGCAAGACGTATTGCACGGCCCAAGAGGTACACAGCGGGAACCACCTCGTTAAGGCGCGTCATTGAGAGAGATTATGCAGTTAAGATGCACTTTCTCCTGCAACTTTGTCAACAATCACAGCCCAGTTGGTTACTCTGCACTTGCAATATTTTGACAAGGATGTTGCACTGATGATCGTTGGCTCACGTCAGCGTAAAGTGGGTAGTTGTGTTGTTAGTTGGTCATCTCATGCCGGGGTTGTTAATATCAGTGATTCACTCAAGGCTTTTCTTAAAACATTCTCATAAGGACTTTAGTTCCCTAAAGCAGTTCATTACTGATTAATTGTCCTTATCTCAGATTCCAGCATCTGAAACTTTTCCTAACGATCTGATCAATTCAAAGGAGGCTTATAGCGTAGAGGAAGCTCTTTACACCTAGAGTCTTGACCACAAGAGTCAAGAGAATGAACCAGCGGCCAAGGAGGATTGAAAAGTGTGGAGCGAGGAGGAACGGAGGATTGTGAATCATGGAGGAAGGCGTTAGGGCGGGAGTACCAGTCTACAGTCACAAGGAACAAGACAATACTCAATCACTGATGAGAGTCGTTAGGCGCCAGCAAGTCATGTGCCACGGTCACTCCGAAACACTTCCCAGTAACAGTCTTCACTTTGATTAATGTTCATAACAGCTCCTGCTTGCGTATGCATCCCTATATTCCCTTACGGCAATATTTACCCCCGCCATTATTTTTCCAAACCATTATTTCCCTCCATTAATTTCCTCCGCCATTATGGACGGTTGGTTAAGACTTTCAGACTGTCCTTGTTAGCCGTTGCAAGAATTAGGCTTATGATTTAAGTGAGCAATATATTGATAGGACAAGATGTGTCATACAACACTCTTGCAGTGTGTGTGTTGCAAAGTGTGTGTTGCAGTGTGTACTCACCTAGTTGTGCTAGCGGGGGTTGAGCTCTGGCTCTTTGGTCCCGCCTCTCAACCGTCAATCAACAGGTGTACAGGTTCCTGAGCCTACTGGGCTCTATCATATCTACACTTGAAAGTGTGTATGGAGTCAGCCTCCATCACATCACTTCCTAATACATTCCATTTGTCAACCACTCTGACACTAAAAAAGTTCTTTCTAATATCTCTGTGGCTCATTGGGGCACTCAGTTTCCACCTGTGTCCCCTAGTGCGTGTGCCCCTTGTGTTAAACAGCCTGTCTTTATCTACCCTATCAATTCCCTTCAGAATCTTGAATGTGGTGATCATGTCCCCCCTAACTCTTCTGTCTTCCAGCGAAGTGAGGTTCAATTCCCGTAGTCTCTCCTCGTAGCTCATACCTCTCAGCTCGGGTACTAGTCTGGTGGCAAACCTTTGAACCTTTTCCAGTTTAGTCTTATGCTTGACTAGATATGGACTCCATGCTGGAGCCGCATACTCCAGGATTGGTCTGACATATGTGGTATATAATGTTCTGAAAGATTCCTTACACAAGTTTCTAAAGGCCGTTCTTATGTTAGCCAACCTGGCATATGCTGCTGATGTTATCCTCTTGATATGAGCTTCAGGGGACAGGTCTGGCGTGATATCAACCCCCAGGTCTTTCTCTCTCTCTGACTCTTGAAGTATTTCATCTCCCAAATGATACCTTGTATCTGGTCTCCTGCTTCCTACCCCTATCTTCATTACATTACATTTGCTTGGGTTAAACTCTAACAGCCATTTTTTCGACCATTCCTGCAGCTTGTCCAGGTCTTCTTGAAGTCTCAAGCTGTCCTCCTCTGTCTTAATCCTTCTCATAATTTTGGCGTCGTCAGCAAACATTGAGAGGAATGAGTCTATACCCTCTGGGAGATCATTTACGTATATCAGAAACAGGATAGGTCCAAGTACAGAGCCCTGTGGGACTCCACTGGTGACTTCACGCCATTCTGAGGTCTCACCCCTCATTGTAACTCTCTGCTTCCTTTTGCTTAGGTACTCCCTTATCCACTGGAGAGCCCTACCAGTTACTCCTGCCCGTTTCTCCAGCTTATGCATCAACCTTTTATGGGGTACTGTGTCAAAGGCTTTCCGACAGTCCAAAAAAATGCAATCCGCCCATCCTTCTCTTTCTTGCTTAATCTTTGTCACCTGATCGTAGAATTCTATCAAGCCTGTAAGGCAAGATTTACCCTCCCTGAACCCATGTTGATGGGTTGTCACGAAGTCTCTTCTCTCCAGATGTGTTACTAGGTTTTTTTCTCACAATCTTCTCCATCACCTTGCATGGTATACAAGTTAAGGACACTGGCCTGTAGTTCAGTGCCTCTTGTCTGTCACCCTTTTTATATATTGGTACTACATTAGCAGTCTTCCATATTTCTGGTAGGTCTCCCGTTTCCAGTGACTTACTATACACTATGGAGAGTGGCAAGCAAAGTGCTCCTGCACACTCTTTCAATACCCATGGTGAGATTCCGTCTGGCCCAACAGCTTTTCTCACATCCAGCTCTAATAGTTGCTTCTTGACCTCATCTCTTGTAATTTCGAACCTATCCAAGGTCACCTGGTTTGCTGCCACCTCTCCCAGCGCCGTGATATCTCCCTGTTCTATTGTAAAGACCTCCTGGAACCTTCTGTTGAGTTCTTCACACACCTCTTTGTCATTCTCTGTGTACCTGTCCTCGCCCACCCTAAGTTTCATCACCTGTTCCTTCACTGTTGTCTTCCTCCTGATGTGACTGTGTAGTAGCTTTGGTTCAGTCTTGGCTTTATTAGCTATATCATTTTCATACCTTTTCTCAGCTGCTCTTCTCACACTGACATACTCGTTCCTGGTTCTCTGGTATCTCTCTACTTTCTGGTGTTCTGTTATTACGGAAGTTCCTCCATGCCCTTTTGTTCAGCTCCTTTGCTTTCATACATTCCCTATTAAACCACGGATTCTTCCTTTGCTTCTCTGTTTTTTCCTGTCGGGCTGGGACAAACCTGCTTACAGCCTCCTGACATTTTTGGTGACATAGTCCATCATGTCTTGTACGGACTTGGTTCCGAGTTCTGTGTCCCAATGTATATCCCATAGGAATTTATTCATCTCCTCATAGTTTCCCTTTCTGTACGCCAGCCCTTGGTTCCCAGTTCTTTTTTGGGGTGATAATTCCTAGCTCAACCAGGTACTCAAAGCTCAATACACTATGATCACTCATTCCCAAGGGGGCTTCCAACTTAACTTCCCTTATATCCGACTCATTTAGGGTAAATATCAGATCAAGCAAGGCTGGTTCATCCCCTCCTCTCATTCTTGTCGGTCCCTTGACGTGTTGACTTAGAAAGTTTCTTGTTGCCACATCCAGCAGCTTAGCTCTCCATGTGTCTGAGCCTCCATGTGGGTCTCTGTTCCCCCAATCTATCTTCCCATGGTTGAAGTCTCCCATGATTAGAAGTCTGGATCCGTTCCTGCTAGCCACAGAAGCTGCTCTCTCTATTATATTGATGGTGGCCAGTTGTTTCTATCATATTCCTGTCTGGGTCTTCTGTCATTCGGTGGGGGGTTATATATGACTACTATTATAATTTTCTGTCCTCCAGTTGCATGGTGCCTGATATGTAGTCCCTGAAACCTTCACAGTTCTGAATTACCATCTCTTCGAAACTCCAACCTTCTCTTAGTAGCAAAGCCACACCACCTCCTCCTCTCCCTTCTCTCTCTTTCCTCACTACATAGTAGCCCTGTGGAAACACTGCGTTTGTTATGGTGTTTGTTAGCTTTGTTTCTGTGAGTGCTATTATGTCTGGGTTTTCTTCTAGTGCCCATTCTCCGAGTTCGCTTGTTTTATTTGTAATCCCATCTATTTAGTGTACATCGCCTTGAAGCTCACTTTCTTCTGTTCATTTTCATGTCCCTTTCTTGGCGAGCATTCTGCTGGTGTGGGAAGCTGTTCTGTGGGTGAGAAGATCTGTGAGGTGGTTTGCAGGGTCTCAGAGGTTTTGGGGCGGGGGTGAGGGTTTAAGGAAGGGGGGACAGGTAGGGTGTGGGTTAAGGAGATAGGGGGGACATGGAGGATACGGGGTGAGGGGGGAGGATGGATAGGGAGGGTATGGGATGAAGGGGGAGGGGGGACAGGGGACAGGGGGGGCAAGGTGGGAGGGGGACATGATGGGAATGGGGAAGGGGTGTCAGGGTCAGAATGGGGTGGGGGGGAGGGAGGGTTGGGTGGGGGCAGGTAGGGTGAGGGGAAGGAGGGTTTCTATGCAGAGGGGGGTGGTGTGTGTTGCAGAGTGTGTGTTGCAGAGTGTGTGTACTACACTTACACCATGTGAGTGTTGAGTGGTGTCACTCCCTGCGTCACTCAGGGGGGGGGGGGTCACCTGGCATAGTCTGTCATGACTTAAGCTGTCATAACCTGTCACAAGGTGCAGCGGTCATATCTCTCTCCAGCACCTGTCATAACCTGTCATGACTCAAGCTGTTATGGCCTGTCAGCGTTGGACTGGCATCGTATGGGCCAATAGCAGCTGCCTCGTATGGACCAATAGCAGCTGCCTCGTATGGCCAATAGCAGCTGCCTAGTATGGACCAATAGCAGCTGCCTCGTATGGACCAATAGCAGCTGCCTCGTATGGACCAATAGGAGCTGCCTAGTATGGACCAATAGGAGCTGCCTCGTATGGACCAATAGGAGCTGCCTCGTATGGACCAATAGGAGCTGCCTCGTATGGACCAATAGCAGCTGCCTCGTATGGACCAATAGGAGCTGCCTAGTATGGACCAATAGGAGCTGCCTCGTATGGACCAATAGGAGCTGCCTCGTATGGACCAATAGGAGCTGCCTCGTATGGACCAATAGCAGCTGCCTCGTATGGACCAATAGGAGCTTCCTCGTATGGACCAATAGGAGCTGCCTCGTATGGACCAATAGCAGCTGCCTCGTATGGACCAATAGGAGCTGCTCGTATGGACCAATAGGAGCTGCATCGTATGGCCCAATAGCAGCTGCCTCGTATGGACCAATAGCAGCTGCCTCGTATGGGCCAATAGCAGCTGCCTCGTATGGACCAATAGGCGCTGCCTCGTATGGACCAATAGGAGCTTCCTCGTATGGACCAATAGCAGCTGCCTCGTATGGACCAATAGGAGCTTCCTCGTATGGACCAATAGGAGCTGCCTCGTATGGAGAATAGCAGCTGCCTCGTATGGACCAATAGCAGCTGCCTCGTATGGACCAATAGGAGCTTCCTCGTATGGACCAATAGGAGCTGCCACGTATGGACCAATAGCAGCTGCCTCGTATGGGCCAATAGGCTGCCTCGTATGGACCAATAGGCGCTGCCTCGTATGGACAAATAGCAGCTGCCTCGTATGGACCAATAGCCTGCCTCGTATGGACCAATAGCAGCTGCCTCGTATGGACCAATAGGAGCTGCCTCGTATGGACCAATAGGAGCTGCCTCGTATGGACCAAGGGAGCTGCCTCGTATGGCCAATAGGAGCTGCCTCGTATGGACCAATAGCAGCTGCCTCGTATGGGCCAATAGGAGCTGCCTCGTATGGACCAATAGGAGCTGCCTCGTATGGACCAATAGGAGCTGCCTCGTATGGACCAATAGGAGCTGCCTCGTATGGACAATAGGAGCTGCCTCGTATGGACCAATAGGAGCTGCCTCGTATGGACCAATAGGAGCTGCCTCGTATGGAGAATAGCCTGCCTCGTATGGACCAATAGCAGCTGCCTCGTATGGACCAATAGGAGCTTCCTCGTATGGACCAATAGGAGCTGCCTCGTATGGACCAATAGCAGCTGCCTCGTATGGGCCAATAGCAGCTGCCTCGTATGGACCAATAGGCGCTGCCTCGTATGGACCAATAGGAGCTGCCTCGTATGGACCCATAGGAGCTGCCTTGTATGGACCAATAGGAGCGCATCGTATGGCCCAATAGGCAGCTGCCTCGTATGGACCATAGGAGCTTCCTCGTATGGACCAATAGGAGCTGCCTCGTATGGGCCAATAGCAGCTGCCTCGTATGGACCAATAGGCGCTGCCTCGTATGGACCAATAGCAGCTTGCTCGTATGGACCAATAGCAGCTGCCTCGTATGGACCAATAGCAGCTGCCTCGTATGGACCAATAGCAGCTGCCTCGTATGGACCAATAGGGCTGCTTCGTAGGACCAATAGGAGCGCCTCGTATGGGCCAATAGGAGCTGCCTCGTATGGACCAATCAGCTGCCTCGTATGGGCCATTAGGAGCTGCCTCGTATGGACCAATAGGAGCTGCCTCGTATGGACCAATAGAGCTGCATCGTATGGGCCAATAGAGCTGCCTCGTATGGACCAATAGGAGCTGCCTCGTGGACAAATAGCAGCTGCCTCGTATGGACAAATAGGAGCGTGCCTTTTCCTCCGTATGGACCAATAGGAGCGCTGCGTCCAATAGCGCCTCGTAGGAACCTTACTCATCAGCTGATGCTCAGTTGTGCTTAAGGGACTTCGGGTTCCTCCGCGCATGCTGGACCAGTTTAAGACTCTTGGACTTATACACATATATTAACATAAGGCATTTCGACATCTGACTGGTGTGTATGGATGCTCTCTCGCGTGTACTGATCGCAGAGAGAGAGATGAGAGATGAGTAGAGAGCAGAAGAGAGGAGATGATGGATGACGGAGCGGGGGTCGAGGGTGAGCAGTAGAGAGAAGAGAGAGATGAGGCTATGGATAGGATAGAGAGGGAGAGGGACGTAGATGAGATAGGGAGAGGGAAGAGGAGAGGATAGAGGGAGGAGAGAGATGGAGGGGAGAGGGGCTTCTGGGGGGTGGTTGCCGGTGTTGGAAATAGGGAGAGAGATGGAGGAGATTATGGCTTCTCGATGAGAGAGGGTGTGATTGAAGCGATGTGAGTGAGTTCAGACTGATGGATTGGCGGGCCGCGTTTGGCTACAGAGATGCGCGCTGAGGATTCAGTGGGGTGGAGATGAGATGAAGTGGGCGTTGGGGCAGAGGGCATTAGGAGGGAGAGAGAGGGAGACCCGCCCCCCGAGAGAGCCAGCAGGCCAGAGGAGAGGGAGAATGAAG
>WNGS01002691.1:29013-39250 GCA_020271785.1 Procambarus virginalis | reverse complement strand
TAGTAACCATCCAGAGGTTGATAGTCCTTAGTAACCATCGGTTACCTTAGCCAGGGTGATAGGCTTTAAGCCCAACACCATGATGTCTGTGTTTGTCAGGAGAGGTCCTCATAGACGGAGGATACTTAAGAGCCTTCGTGTGATTTGGTTATCTGGATAATCCTTGACTCAAAGAACAACTGTTGAAGTTTTAATAATATATACTCAAAATACATTGGGTTGCTTTAGCTTGAAGAACTGCGTGAGAGACCTGAGTCAGAGTAAACAAGATTACCAGAGTACAAAAAACAGCTTCACTCCAGCTGCTGAGACTCATCCCTCACTGATGTGAGTCAGGGAAGCTGGCACATTATTCATCAGTCATCTCACACTTGTGCTGAGTCAAATATTGGAATAGTGATACATTTTCCATATTTTGTATATTTTCTGGTTTGAGTTACAAATATGTAAATAGTCGCATTTACTCGTTTTTAAAATTTCCTCCAAACTGCGTAGTATCATTGACTGTAAAACATAAATTATCATAACAATAGAGTGTGATACAACATCTTTTTATGGTGTATATTCAGTTATATTTTTTAGTTAGGTTCTGTACATTGAATCAATTGGTCTCTTTTTTAATATGCACTGTAGTCCGTATTACATTTTATATTCCCCATTACATAAATTTGTTCCGTTCCAATTACAAGTAATTTTCCCAGTTCCTCCATTACATATTTTTTCCATTTTTTCCATCCCATTACACAGAGGTGCAGCACATGTCCATGTTTCGTCACAGTAGAATATTAAGCATGATATTAAATCGCGACAGAAAGCTAATCCAATGCCAAACCATGTCCTGTCATCATCCTTTCCTGTCACCATGCTGTCATGTCACAATCCTGCCATGTCACCGTCTTGTCATGTCACCATCCTGTCATGTCACCATCCTGTCATGTCATCATCCTGTCATGTCACCATTCTGTCCTGTCACCACCCTGTCATGTTACCATCCTGTCATGTCACCATTCTGTCCTGTCACTACCTTGTCATGTTACCATCCGGTCATGTCACCATCCTGTCTTGTCACCATCCTGTCATGTCACAATCCTCTCATGTCACCATCCTGTCATGTCACCATCCTGTCATGTCACCATCCTGTCATGTCATCATCCTGTCATGTCATCATTCTGTCCTGTCACTACTTTGTCATGTTACCATCCGGTCATGTCACCATCCTGTCTTGTCACCGTCCTGTCATGTCACCATCATGTAATGTCACCATCCTGTCATGTCACCACCCTGTCATGTCACCACCCTGTCATGTCACCACCCTGTCATGTCACCACCCTGTAATGTCACCACCCTGTCATGTCACCATCATGTAATGTCACCACCCTGTCATGTCACCACCCTGTCATATCACCACCTTGTCTTGTCACCATCATGTAATGTCACCGTCCTGTCATGTCACCATCCTGTCATGTCACCACCCTGTCATGTCACCATCATGTCATGTCACCACCCTGTCATGTCACCACCCTGTCATGTCACCATCCTGTCATATCACCACCTGTCCTTGTCCCCTCATGTAATGTCACCACCCTGTCATGTCCACCCTGTCATGTCACCATCTGTCATGTCACCCACCTGTCATGTCACCCCCCTGTCATGTCACCACAGTAATGTCACCCCCCTGTCATGTCACCATCATGTAATGTCACCACCCTGTCATGTCACCAACCCTGTCATATCACCATCATGTAATGTCACCACCCTGTCATGTCACCACCCAGTCTTGTTACCATCCTGGCATGTCATCATCCTGTCATATCATCGTCATGTCACCATCCTGTCATGTCACCACCCTGTCATGTCACCATCCTGTCATGTCACTATCCTGTCATGTCACTATCCTGTCATGTAACCACCTTGTCATGTCACCACCCTGTCATGTCACCATTCTGTCATGTCACCACCCTGTCTTGTCACTATCCTGTCATGTCACCACCCTGTCATGTCACCACCCTGTCTTGTCACTATCCTGTCATGCCACTATCATGTCATGTCACCGTCCTGTCATGTCCCCATCCTTTCTTGTCACACTCTGTCCGATCACCACCTTGTCATATTACCATCCGGTCATGTCACCAACCTGTCATGTCACCACCCTGTCGTATCACCACCCTGTCATGTCACCACTCTGTCCGATCACCACCTTGTCATGTTACCATCCGGTCATGTCACCACCCTGTCATGTCATCACCCTGTCATGTCACCACCCTGTCATGTCACCACCCTGTCATGTCATGGAAGGAGAGGGGAAAGATAGGGGAATAAAGAGAACAGTGAGGGCTGAAGGGGAAAGAGAGAGAAAGGGAATGGTTAAAATAAGAGGAAGATGGGAATAGGGGGTTGAGGGAGGGAAGAAGGCTAGGAAATAGGTCACGAGGAGGAAGGGGGGGGGGGACAGGACGAGGGGTGGGATGGGAGGTAAGAGGGAGGGAAATACGGGAAGAGGAGGAGGAGGTTAAGCGGGGAAGAAGAGAATGGAGGAAATGGAATAGGTGGAGGGGAAGGAGAGAGGCAAAGACCCGGGAGCCGCCGGGTGTCCCTCTAGTAGGTTATAATATAGATCAAGTACAGTTATACCCGTGTGAGGAACCAAGCTGGTGTCGACCATGAGAAGAACCAAGCTGGTGGCGACCATGAGAGGAACCAAGCTGGTGTCGACCATGAGAGGGACCAAGCTGGTGGCGACCATGAGAAGAACCAAGCTGTGGCGACCATGAGAGGAACAAGCTGGTGGCGACCATGTGAGGAACCAAGCTGGTGGCGACCATGTGAGGAACCAAGCTGGTGACGACCATGTGAGGAACCAAGCTGGTGACGACCATGTGAGGAACCAAGCTGGTGACGACCATGAGAGGAACCAAGCTGGTGTCGACCATGTGAGGAACCAAGCTGGTGTCGACCATGAGAGGAACCAAGCTGGTGACGACCATGAGAGGAACCAAGCTGGTGACGACCATGTGAGGAACCAAGCTGGTGACGACCATGAGAGGACCAAGCTGGTGTCGACCATGTGGAACCAAGCTGGTGACGACCATGAGAGGAACAAGCTGGTGACGACCATGAGAGGAACCAAGCTGGTGACGACCATGTGAGGAACCAAGCTGGTGTCGACCATGAGAGGACCAAGCTGGTGGCGACCATGAGAGGAACCAGCTGGTGACGACCATGAGAGGAACAAGCGGTGAAGGTGAGCGGCTACAGAACCGTAATTGAATCCGCAAGGCAGCAAAATATTCAGGTGATGGAGGTAATGAGATTTGTGAAGCAGGCCGGGAGGGAGGCAGGGAGGTAGGCAGGGAGGCCGAGAGGGAGGCAGGGAGGTAGGCAGGGAGGCCGAGAGGGAGGAAGGGAGGTAGGCAGGGAGGCCGAGAGGGGGGAAGGGAGGCAGGCAGGGAGGCCGAGAGGGGGGAAGGGAGGCAGGAAGGGAGGCCGAGAGGGAGGAAGGGAGGTCGGCAGGGAGGTCGAGAGGGAGGAAGGGAGGCAGGCAGGGAGGCAGGCCGGCAGGGAGGCCGAGAGGGGGGGGAAGGGAGGCAGGCAGGGAGGCCGAGAGGGGGAAGGGAGGCAGACAGGGAGGCCTAGAGTGGGGAAGGGAGGCAGGCAGGGAGGCAGGCAGGGAGGCGGGCAGGGAGGCCGGAAAGGAGGCAGGTAGGGAGCGGGCAGGGGGGCCGAGAGGGGGAAGGGAGGCAAGCAGTGAGGCGGGCAGGGAGACCATAAAGGAGGAAGGCAGGCAGGGAGGCAGGGAGGCAGGGAGGGAGGGAGGCAGGCAGGGAGGGAGGGAGGAAGGCAGGCAGGCAGGGAGGGAGGCAGGGAGGGAGGAAGGCAGCAGGCAGGGAGGAAGGCAGGCAGGCAGGGAGGAGGCAGGCAGGAAGGCAGGCAGGCAGGGAGGGAGGCAGGCAGGCATGGAGGGAGGAAGGCAGGCAGGCAGGGAGGGAGGCAGGCAGGCAGGGAGGGAGGAAGGCAGGCAGGCAGGGAGGGAGGCAGGCAGGCAGGGAGGGAGGCAGGCAGGAAGGCAGGCAGGCAGGGAGGGAGGGAGGCAGGCAGGCAGGCAGGGAGGAGGGAGCAGGCAGGCAGGCAGGAGGGAGGGAGGGAGGCAGGCAGCAGGCAGGGAGGGAGGGAGGGAGGCAGGCAGGGAGGGAGGCAGGCAGGGAGGGAGGCAGGCAGGGAGGGAGGGAGGCATGACTGCAATTATGACCAACAATTTACGCAACATTTCCTCTTTACTTCCTTCTTTGTTCGATATAATTAAATAAATAGTATGCAATGAAAACTCTACAAAAATTGCAAATTTGAGGATATAAGTAAATTATGTTAACAATATATATATATATATATATATATATATATATATATTATATAATATATATATATATATATAATATGTATATGTATATATATATATAATATATATATTATATCTATATATATATATAATTATATATATATATGTATATGTATATATATATATATATATATATATATATATATATATATATATATATATATATATATATATATATATATATATATATATTAACAACAATAACACAATTATAATAAAAGTTACAAAAATATGCTTGTCTGCTGTCATAATTAATGATGAAAATATATATTAATATTAAATTTATGTATGTTGTACCTGTAACTCTTACTGTTTGCATTCTCCACACATTGCATCGCCATTAACAGAATCACGGAAACTTTAATGTTGCATTAAAGTTTCTGTGGTTCTGTTCACGGAAACTGAACAGAATCAGTTTCCGTGAACAGCGATATCGTTGATTTAGGGAGAGTTTAACTCTTTTGTTCCTCAAGAATAACCGAACTGAATCTGAAGTGTATTTTCGTTTTAATCAAAATCCCTCTTTTTTTCCTTCAAAGGCAGCTAGCCGGGTATATTATAGGTGAGATCAGGCTATACCACGTGAAACCTCACTTCAGTAGAGACCACACCGCTCCAGCTTGATTGTTACCTGCCAAAAGATCAGCTTCAGCAGAGAACACTCCCCCAGCTTGATAGTTGCGTATCAAAACATCACCTTCAGCAGAAAACACTCGCTTAGTTTAGTATTTGAATATGTACGTCATCGCCAAATTTATTTTTTACTCAGATCGTGATCATTATCCAAGTATATGAAATACTCCTCTCCATAGTATATCATTATTTATGGAAAGTGTATAAGTATTGAAACAAAATTTAATAACAATGTTGGATGTGTATTATTAGTTTCAAATATCTATATTTATAAGAGTATATCTGTACTCGACTAGTTTTACTCACCTACTTGTGCTTGAGGCGGTTGAGCTTCGGCTCTCTGGTCCCGCCTCTCAACTGCCAATCAACTGGTGAACAGGTTCCTGAGCCTATTGGACTCTATCAATCTACACTTGAAACTGTGATTGAGTCAGCCTCTACCACATCACTTCCAAATGCATTAGTTATTTACTCTCCAAGTTAACATACAAGCAAACACACTTTGTGTTTGTGTGTTTGTTCGTCTGTCCAGTGTTGAAGGTCTAGGTAGCCTCACGCAACTATATATGATGAATTGTGAGTGTATGGTGAATGTCAAGGGGTGGTAGGGGGTCATCCCCCATGCCCCTAATTTAAGTAGGATTGGACCATATTGTGACAACCTAAGCCATATAAATCCTAAAATGTAGGTTTAATGACCACAGAATATTAACAATAGACCTTCCAGCAACAATCTTGAAATCTTGACCACTCATCAAGTGCTGAAGCACCGCTGTGGCTAGTGTAACCAATGAAAACAAGTGAGTCTTAACTGAAATAAGCAAATGTACTCTGGCACTCATTGCAAACTTGTACCCCCCATGTTCCTTTATGAATCATTATGCATGTGCAGTTATTCTAAGAGCTAGAAAAGATGGGGGGCAATCAATTGATTGTACCACAGTCAACATTATTATCCTTGAAAAATGGCCACTTATATGCCATAATGACAAAATCACAACTCAGAAGATGGAGAAGCGACGACGTCCTGGACCATTATCCGTCCAGGATAATGGTTATCCATTGGTCCAGGACGGACCTTTATCCGTCCAGGATAATGGTTATCCAATGGTCCATCCCGGACCATTATCCGTCCAGGATAATGGTTATCCAATGGTCCAGGACGGACCGAAACGTCGTCGTCTCTCCATCATCTGAGTTGTGGTTTGGTCATTTCTTCGGCCACGTTATTGTGACTCATCGACTACATATATGCAATACTTTGCAACTTGTAAACCTTGTAAAGGCAGCTCTTCGTGAAGTTCATGAAGAATATTACCCACGTGAAAATTTCTCATAAATTTCTCACGTGCAATGTGAGAACTGTCATCAGGAGGCTGTTTGATCTAATGATGTACACAATGTACACTAGTGCCAACAACATTGATGAACTGTGCCCTCAGGAACCACACACCACAAGCACTAATGCTGTAAACTATTGCCAACAACATTGATGAGCTGTGCCCTCAGGAACCACACACCACAAGCACCAATGCTGTACACTAGTGCCAACAACATTGATGAACTGTTCTCTCAGGAACCACACACCACAAGCACTAATGCTGTACAATATTGCCAACAACATTGATGAACTGTGCCTGCAGGAACTATACACTACAAGCACTAAAAACAAAACACCATTCACACTCTCAGGTTATGTAGCACTCTTAAATATTGGCTCACATGACGTCGGTATCATGATGTATGTTAAAAGTAACCTGGTATGTAAACATGTTAAAAGCCAGAGAAGTAATGACTCATTACCAGAAGTTTCAGATTGCTACAGCAACCGGCTTTATTAACTTAATTAATGTATATGTAAGAAGCGTTCATATGGTGAAAGCTTCTTTTTCAAAAAAAAAAAACAGCAGCTCTCATACGATTGTAATGGGTGATATCCACCCATTACAATCGTTTGTCTAGCATTACAATGCTAGACACACTAGCTTGGGTGACACCAAAACAAATAGAAATGGTAAGGTTTATGTTAAATATCTAAGAGACAATAACATGTCCCTATTCAACTTTGACTAATCTAACGTCACACACCTACCCTGACACTCTGACACCAAGACATCCTGACACTCTGACACCATGACACCCTGACACTCTGACCCCAAAGACACCCTAACACCTAGACGCCCTGACACTGTCTCATCGATAATGCTGTCAACGGATCAGTTGTTCATGAATTAGTGATCATTATGTCATCCTCAGTTCATACATCATAAATGATGTCAAATCCCAAAGTTTTGAAAGAAAAATATTCAAGATCCCCGAAAATTTACATTTGCACTTCAAATGTCGCATTTCTGAATAGTATCACACTGATTTATAACCGATAATGCATTATATGAGGACCTGACCACTAAAGTAACGCTTTTGATAACAATATTCAGTCCATCCTCCTATTTAAATAGTTCTTATAGAAACGACGAGGACCATCGTGCATATATTGACGTAAAAGGTAATTAAAAAGTAGAAATCGGTACAACTGAATTTAGACAAACTGGAAAAGGTTTTGTGTTGACGTTGTAAAGAAAACTTAACATAAGCTAACCTCCCTAGGCCTAATACACGATATCTGAGGCCTAATATAGTACATATATGTGCTATACTAGGCCCTAGGAATTTTTAAGTTTGTTTTTTGGTTTAGTTTTTCCTTTTCTATAACGTGAATAGTACCAAATTCTACTATCTAATTGTCCATTACGTCTATGTATGTACGATGTTCCACATGATTACGGAAAGTACTATCTTAACACGAGGATGGGTTGCAAGATTGTCAAATCTAGCAGACCCAAAAGAGCGAGCATGGGACAGAGGTGGTTCACTGACTCAAACATTAAGCCCCGGCATGACACAGTTCTCATCTTAGTCCAACTGTATACAACACTTAACACTTGACAGCTTCGACATATTTCTTAAGGCCAGCCCAGAGGTTACAGAGCTAATGGAACAGGTATACAACCTGGGAGCAGGTCTTGCAAGGCATCAATCATGCAACATCCTCATCTCAATTTTTAAATAAAATTATAAAGATATCTCATCTAGCAGTTGTCAACTTGATCACCATTAGCCGGCATACTACGCCGACGTGTTGCTCCAACAACATGCAATCACTGCCAGTATAAGCAGCCTGCCCCTGGGTGTATAACACCATCTCGCTAGTACCAGATTAAATCGTAACTTCAACATTGACATTGACTGTACTGAAATAGGGCCACATGATAGCTATGCCATAACTCCCATTGAAATAAAATATGCACTCAGGAGAGCTAAGGCTACTTCTCCTGGGAAAGATGATGGCATAACATACAATACCTTGAGAGTAGTTGCTGAGCTGACAAACAGCCATTTGCTAGATTTGTTTAATCAAGGTCTATGGCAGAGTCTCTTACCCGATTGCTGGACACGGGGACTCATAATTCCATTCCCAAACCTGAGACAGGGTGTCTTATTTGAACTGGGCACAGGCACTCATAATACCCATACCCAAGCCGGAGGCAGGATGGCTTACCTGACCGCTGGACACAAGCACTCACAATACTCATACCCAAGCCTGCTGGACACAGGCTCTCATAATACCCAATCGTTAAATATGTTAGTAGTATGAGTCATGAGATTGACGTCACTGTGTCTGGTTGTTGTTCTCTCACTACAAACATTGATGTATCAATCATTAAGGTAAATCACTGACGGTCGATAACATCCCCTCACTTCCTCTTGAGTGGAAGCCGGGAGACACTACGGCTGTTGAGCTCGTCAGCGCTGCCACCTCCATGTATGGCTATCTTGAGGTTATCTTGAGATGATTTCGGGGCTTTAGTGTCCCCGTGGCCCGGTCCTCGACCAGGCCTCCACCCCCAGGATGCAGCCCGTGACAGCTGACAAACTCCCAGGTACCTATTTACTGCTAGGCAACAGGGGTATAGGGTGAAAGAAACTGCCCATTGTTACTCGCCGGCGCCCGGGATCGAACCCGGGACCACAGGATCACGCGTCCAGTGTTCTGTCCGCTCAGCCGCCAGCTTCCCTAATGGCATACATAAAGCCAACGTGGCACTGTATGTTTTGAGAGAAACTATCCCCTGATTCTCGCTCCATCAGGGAGGGAGAATCCCTCCCTCTCTCCATTTTGCTCCTGTACAGCAAAATATACTCAGGCAATGCTCGTCCAAGCTCCGGTCGACCCCCAGTGACTCATTCATCATTTTTAACGTACTGTTTCATAAAGAAATTATTTTCCCAATATATAAATAGTATTATTATACATTAGAATTCTGTGTATTGCTCGGACTACATTAGGTATTTTGGTTCTGTTGCCAATAAATCAACATTTCCTTTGGCTTACAATCCAGTGAGTAATGCTTGTCTTCTCATATAGGGTCTGCAATTGCCTTTTACACTTGAAATAGCCAATGTTGAATCACCAGAAGAGCCAACAAGATATTGATACTCCAGTGGCTGGATAACACGAAGTGATGATCTCATCTACTATGATATCGCAATCTTGCTTTAGGGTCGTCATCCTACCCAAACGACAGTCGCTAGAGAGTTTAGAATACAAGGAGTTCATACATTATTTTTAGTTTGATGCAAGGCTGTGAAAATGCTCTTTCCTTGAGATTGTGTCAGGAACTGCTACTAAGTGAGCCAGGGAGTCGAGGAGCGAGTGTGCTATATGGTTCACTGACCGACGTGTGTGAGAGGAGTACAAGGAAAGGGTTCGAGTGAAAGCGTATATGTCCAAACAATAGCCTATTCAAATGATATAGATTACACTTAGTTTCTTTATGTTAAGAAAGAAGGCCACTGACATACAGTTAAACAACTGTGAATTTGACTCACAACACTTATCTCCCGCCACTTGTCTCCCGCCACTTATCTCCAACCACTTGTCTCCCGCCACCTTGTCTCCCACCACTTGTCTCCCGCCACTTGTCTCCCGCCACCTTGTCTCCCACCACTTGTCTCCCGCCACTTGTCTCCCACCAATTGTCTCCCACCACTTGTCTCCCACCACTTGTCTCCCACCACTTGTCTCCCACCACTTGTCTCCCACCACTTGTCTCCCGCCACTTGTCTCCCACCTCTTGAGCAGCTAACGTGGTTCTAATATACAAAAAGGGTGACAGGCAAGAGGCACTGAACTACAGGCCAGTTTCCTTA
>WNGS01002691.1:0-16497 GCA_020271785.1 Procambarus virginalis | reverse complement strand
GAGAGAGAGATGAGAAAAGAGGAAAAGAGGAGGGAAGAGAGAGAGTTGCTCATTTACATACGCCGGAGATAATTGTTGACGCTTCTTCGTCCTTGTTTATAGCCTAAAGTTCTCATATTCCGTGAAAAGTTTTTATTTACGGTAAAACTTGTATATTTATCATGAAAGCTGTTTATTTTATAGAGGGAGGGCGTGTAGCCTCCACACTTACTCACTCCCTATTGTAGTGAGTTTTGTAGGGAGGTTGTTGTAGTCACTGACCTGTTTGAGTTATAGAGTTGTGCTTTGTAGAGGAGATCGTTGTGAAAACTTACCTATGCTTGATATACTGTACAGGGTGTTTCAGAAAAATTGAATATTTCGTAATCTTATAACTTGACCACTTCTTCAATTATCTAAAAAAAAAATAACATCATGAATAGAAACATCTCAGAATTCGCTAAAAATGCACAACTGCAATGCAGATTTGGAAACGGCACTAAAAGTTCAAAGAGGAAGCCTGCGCGGGGCGACAGGATCTGGACCACCACCAGTACCGGAAGAGAGGGTCGAGTGAGTTTGGGAAACATTTTGCAAAGCCGCAGAAAGTCCACACGAAGAGCAAGTCCGGAAACCCAGATTTTCCCAGGGGACAGTTTGGCGTGTCGCAAGGAAACCCTTCCTAACGACACCTTACAAGCTACAGCTCGTTAAGGCCTTAGAGACAGATGACAAGCAAAAGCGAAAGCAATTCCGTATTGATATGCTTGAGAAACTTGAAGATGACGAGTATGAACAACGCCTTGATGTCAGTGATGAGGCCACATATCACACGAGTGACATTGTCAGCAAGCATTATGTTCACATTTTGGGACAAGAAAATCCCGATTCCACCGTCGAGCTCACGAGGGACTGGCCAAAAGTGAATGAGTTCTGCGCCATAGCATCACCGTGAATCACTCTCATGGCCAATTTTTCTTTAAGGGATATGTAACCTGCGATGTTTATCAGCACATGCTTCAGGAGAGGCTAATTGATGAACTTATTGCAAATGAACCTAAACGCTTCATTTGTCAACAGGACGGAGCTCCACCTCACGGGAAGTTCACAGTGCGGGCTTATCTCAATGAGAATCTGTCAGGAAGATGGATCGGGCGTGCAGGTAGTGAAGACAATATGCTGGTGATGAAGACAATATGCTGGTGGTGAAGACAATATGCTGGTGATGAAGACAATATGCTGGTGGTGAAGACAATATGCTGGTGATGAAGACAATATGCTGGTGGTGAAGACAATATGCTGGTGATGAAGACAATATGCTGGTAGTGAAGACAATATGCTGGTGATGAAGACAATATGCTGGTAGTGAAGACAATATGGTGGTGATGAAGACAATATGCTGGTGGTGAAGACAATATGCTGGTGATGAAGACAATATGCTGGTAGTGAAGACAATATGCTGGTGGTGAAGACAATATGCTGGTAGTGAAGACAATATGCTGGTGATGAAGACAATATGCTGGTGGTGAAGACAATATGCTGGTGATGAAGACAATATGCTGGTAGTGAAGACAATATGCTGGTGATGAAGACAATATGCTGGTGGTGAAGACAATATGGTGGTGATGAAGACAATATGCTGGTAGTGAAGACAATATGCTGGTGATGAAGACAATATGCTGGTGATGAAGACATATGCTGGTGGTGAAGACAATATGCTGGTGATGAAGACAATATGCTGGTGATGAAGACAATATGGTGGTAGTGAAGACAATATGCTGGTGATGAAGACAATATGCTGGTGATGAAGACAATATGCTGGTGGTGAAGACAATATGCTGGTAGTGAAGACAATATGCTGGTGATGAAGACAATATGCTGGTGATGAAGACAATATGCTGGTGATGAAGACAATATGCTGGTGGTGAAGACAATATGGTGGTGATGAAGACAATATGCTGGTGATGAAGACAATATGCTGGTGGTGAAGACAATATGGTGGTGATGAAGACAATATACTGGTGGTGAAGCCAATATGGTGGTGGTGAAGACAATATGCTGGTGATGAAGACAATATGCTGGCAGTGAAGACAATATGGTGGTGGTGAAGACAATATGGTGGTGGTGAAGACAATATGCTGGTGGTGAAGACAATATGCTGGTGATGAAGACAATATACTGGTGATGAAGACAATATGCTGGTGATGAAGACAATATACTGGTGATGAAGACAATATACTGGTGATGAAGACAATATACTGGTGATGAAGACAATATGCTGGTGATGAAGACAATATGCTGGTGATGAAGACAATATGCTGGTGATGAAGACAATATACTGGTGATGAAGACAATATACTGGTGATGAAGACAATATACTAGTGATGAAGACAATATACTGGTGATGAAGACAATATACTGGTGATGAAGACAATATACTGGTGATGAAGACAATATGCTGGTGATGAAGACAATATACTGGTGATGAAGACAATATGCTGGTGATGAAGACAATATACTGGTGATGAAGACAATATGCTGGTGGTGAAACAGTATGCTGGTGAGGTAAACAATTTGCTGATGATTAAGACAATATGCTGGTGGTGAAGACAATATGCTGGTGGTGAAGACAATATGCTGGTGGTGAAGACAATATGCTGGTGGTGAAGACAATATGCTGGTGGTGAAGACAATATGCTGGTGGGGAAGACAATATGCTGGTGAGGAAGACAATATGCTGGTGGTGAAGACAATATGATGCTGATGAAGACAATATGCTGGTGATGAAGACAGTATGATGCTGGTGAAGACAATATACTGGTGATGAAGACAATATGCTGGTGATGAAGACAATATGCTGGTGGTGAAGACAATATGGTGGTGGTGAAGACAATATGCTGGTGGTGAAGACAATATGCTGGTGGTGAAGACAATATGCTGGAGATAAGGACAATATGCTGCTGATGAAGACACTATGATGCTGATGAAGACAATATGCTGCTCAAATAGCCGTCACGTTCACCTCACTTTACACATTGGTATTTTTTATTATCTGAGGTTACGTGAAGGGACTGACTGGTCCATATCCCAGCAAACACACAACGTGACGGCCCTATTCTTACCTTATTACAACTTGTTACAAAGCTGTTACATCTCGTAATAAAGTTCTTATGACGAGTTAGAAAGTTGTTACAACTTGCTAAATACTTGTTACTACTTGTTAGAAGCTGTTACAAAGTTGTTTGAATGTTGTAGGGGCGTCGTAGTTGCGTCGTGTGTTGTCTTCTTCCAACACGCCGAGAGGAACTCCAGCAGCCACTACCTCACAGGAGACTCATAATCAACACATGGTCCAGGGGGTGTGGTAGGAGCTGGACTACCCTGCCTGACCTGAGGCCCTGACAGCTGAGTGGATAGCGCTTTGGATTCGTAGTCCTGATGTTCCGAGTTTGATTCCCGGTGGAGGCAGAAAAAAGTGAGCAGAGTTTTTTTCATCTTGATGCACCTGCTACCTAGCAGTGAATAGGTACCTGGGAATTAGACAGCTGCTACGAGCTGCTTCTTGGGGTGTGTGTAATAAAAAGGGGGCCTGGTCGAGGACCAGGCCGCGGGGACGCTAAACTCCGAAATCACCCCAAGATAACCAATATAACCCTCTTGGGGGCGTGCTGTGTCACAGGCGGCTAATGCTTATCTTGCTCAACATTCAACCTGTTTAATTTCACTTGCCTAAACTGTGTCGTTACTCAGATATTTACATCGCAAATGATATCACACAGTTTTATACGACCCGTAATGATATCAGTTTGGGATTTTTTTCTTTACTAAAGAGTTGTTACATTGGGTGACCAAACCACACACCAGGCGATGAAGAAATGACGTCGTTTTGGTCCGTTGTGAACCATCAAATACGACTTGATAACGGTCGTTTGTTCATCTTCTGGCGCGCGGTTTGGTCATTATATCTTCAGCCTCGTTATTGTGACAGCGTCTGCAGGTCTTACAGTCCTGGTAAGCCATTAGCACGCAAACCGTTTCAGGCAGGTCCTAAACCCTAATTTTCTCTGGAACACAACCCGCCAAATCGTTGAAACCACGTACAAATTCACTGCTGGGTCAACAGAGGTGTTCAATTAACGATTGGCGCTTAGTCAATCCTCCCCGGCGAGCGTATTAAAACTACGCCACCATTTACTGTTAGTTCGTACTAACCTAGTTATATTCTCCAGCTATCTGTCGAGTGTTGAGATCAATCCCAACATTCCAACTTTCTATCATTTGGAGGTGACTTTCATAGCTTCTGTTCGAAGGCGAACTTCATCTCCTGGACCCCACCTTTGATTCATCTAGTTCCCTCATCCAGTCCTCATAGTCCTGCTCTCTTGAGTTTAAGGACCAGTTTTGGAAGAAATCTCTGTAGTATGAATAAATCCATAAGAGCCGTTTGAGGGTTCGAACCTACGTCTTGGATGATCCCTGACGTGCCTTAATCGACATAAAGCCCTTGTGTGATTTATCACGCTATTGTGATTTCTGTTTGAATCTCTGTAGTTTCTTTACTAATTATCTTTTAGATTAGCTATCTTTTTCTAGATAAGTCAATCAGCGGGGTTGAAGTCGCATCTCTGGACGTTTAGGGGATTTAGGTGTACATTTGAATACTGAACACTCATTGGTAGTGTTAAACGTGCTGGAAATTGTCTTGTCAAAGTGACATAAGAATGTTTGCTTAATACGCATTCCCCGTGCATGTTATGCAAGTTATGCACGGAGAATGTACTCTCTGCATGTTCATTTTAGGTAATTCAACAAATAATTTTTTTACTTCTCTGACGCCAAATTTGTTATGTTGTAATATTCTTTTGTCCCTGTGACCATAACCCAGTCTCAAAATTCATAGCCAATCATTTGGTTGGACTTGAATGAGCCGTTTCTCAGACCTCAGACTATGGGGTTATCAGCTCACAACAATCACCTATTTTGCTCGTCTCATCCCTTTCATCGAAACACATTTACGTGTGTGTATGAGTAATAATTTGGAGAGATGCATGAGTAAGGCATGGTCAGGCGCCCGAGTATATCATGGAGAGGTGCATGAGTATGGAATGGAGAGGTGCATGAGTATAGCATGGAGAGGTGCATGAGTATAGGATGGAGAGGTGCATGAGTATAGCATGGAGAGGTGCATGAGTATGGGATGGAGAGGTGCATGAGTATAGGATGGAGAGGTGCATGAGTATAGCATGGAGAGGTGCATGAGTATAGCATGGAGAGGTGCATGAGTATAGGATGGAGAGGTGCATGATATAGGATGGAGAGGTGCATGAGTATAGCATGGAGAGGTGCATGAGTATAGCATGGAGAGGTGCATGAGTATAGCATGGAGAGGTGCATGAGTATAGGATGGAGAGGTGCATGAGTATAGCATGGAGAGGTGCATGAGTATAGGATGGAGAGGTGCATGAGTATAGGATGGAGAGGTGCATGAGTATGGGATGGAGAGGTGCATGAGTATAGCATGGAGAGGTGCATGAGTATAGCATGGAGAGGTGCATGAGTATAGGATGGAGAGGTGCATGAGTATAGGATGGAGAGGTGCATGAGTATAGGAAGGAGAGGTGCATGAGTATAGGAAGGAGAGGTGCATGAGTATAGGATGGAGAGGTGCATGAGTATAGGATGGAGAGGTGCATGATTATGGGATGGAGAGGTGCATGAGTATGGGATGGAGAGGTGCATGAGTATAGGATGGAGAGGTGCATGAGTATAGGATTGAGAGGTGCATGAGTATAGGAAGGAGAGGTGCATGAGATAGGATGGAGAGGTGCATGAGTATAGGATGGAGAGGTGCATGAGTATAGGATGGAGAGGTGCATGATTATGGGATGGAGAGGTGCATGAGTATGGGATGGAGAGGTGCATGAGTATAGGATGGAGAGGTGCATGAGTATAGGATGGAGAGGTGCATGAGTATGGGATGGAGAGGTGCATGAGTATAGCATGGAGAGGTGCATGATTATGGGATGGAGAGGTGCATGAGTATGGGATGGAGAGGTGCATGAGTATAGGATGGAGAGGTGCATGAGTATAGGATGGAGAGGTGCATGAGTATAGGATGGAGAGGTGCATGAGTATAGGATGGAGAGGTGCATGATTATGGGATGGAGAGGTGCATGAGTATGGGATGGAGAGGTGCATGAGTATAGCATGGAGAGGTGCATGAGTATAGGATGGAGAGGTGCATGAGTATAGGATGGAGAGGTGCATGAGTATGGGATGTAGAGGGGCATGATTAAGGGATGGAGAGGTGCATGATTATAGGATGGAGAGGTGCATGAGTATAGGAGGAGAGGTGCATGATTATGAGATGTAGAGGTGCATGATTATGGGATGGAGAGGTGCATGATTATGGGATGGAGAGGTGCATGAGTATGGGATGGAGAGGTGCATGAGTATAGGAAGGAGAGGTGCATGAGTATAGGATGAAGAGGTGCATGAGTATGGGATGTAGAGGGGCATGATTAAGGGATGGAGAGGTGCATGATTATAGGATGGAGAGGTGCATGAGTATAGGAACGAGAGGTGCATGAGTATAGGATGGAGAGGTGCATGAGTATAGGATGGAGAGGTGCATGAGTATAGGATGGAGAGGTGCATGAGTATAGGATGGAGAGGTGCATGAGTATGGGATGGAGAGGTGCATGACTATGGGATGGAGAGGTGCATGAGTATAGGATGGAGAGGTGCATAAGTATAGCATGGAGAGGTGCATGAGTATGGGATGGAGAGGTGCATGATTATGGGATGGAGAGGTGCATGCGTATAGCATGGAGAGGTGCATGAGTACGGAATGGAGAGGTGCATGAGTATGGAATGGAGAGGTGCATGAGTATGGGATGGAGAGGTGCATGCGTATAGCATGGAGAGGTGCATGAGTATAGCATGGAGAGGTGCATGAGTATAGGATGGAGAGGTGCATGAGTATGGGATGGAGAGGTGCATGAGTATAGGATGGAGAGGTGCATGAGTATAGGATGGAGAGGTGCATGAGTATGGGATGGAGAGGTGCATGAGTATAGGATGGAGAGGTGCATGAGTATAGGATGGAGAGGTGCATGAGTATGGGATGGAGAGGTGCATGAGTATACGAAGGAGAGGTGCATGAGTATAGGATGGAGAGGTGCATGAGTATGGGATGGAGAGGTGCATGAGTATAGGATGGAGAGGTGCATGAGTATAGGATGGAGAGGTGCATGAGTATGAGAAGGAGAGGTGCATGAGTATAGGAAGGAGAGGTGCATGAGTATAGTATGGAGAGGTGCATGAGTATGGGATGGAGAAGTGCATGAGTATAGGAAGGAGAGGTGCATGAGTATAGTATGGAGAGGTGCATGAGTATGGGATGGAGAGGTGCATGAGTATGGGATGGAGAGGTGCATGAGTATGGGATGGAGAGGTGCATGAGTATGGGATGGAGAAGTGCATGAGTATAGGAAGGAGAGGTGCATGAGTATAGGATGGAGAGGTGCATGAGTATAGCATGGAGAGGTGCATGAGTATAGGATGGAGAGGTGCATGAGTATGGGATGGAGAAGTGCATGAGTATGGGATGGAGAGGTGCATGAGTATGGGATGGAGAAGTGCATGAGTATAGGAAGGAGAAGTGCATGAGTATAGGATGGAGAGGTGCATGATTATAGGAAGGAGAGGTGCATGAGTATAGGATGGAGAGGTGCATGAGTATAGGATGGAGAGGTGCATGATTATAGGAAGGAGAGGTGCATGAGTATAGGATGGAGAGGTGCATGAGTATGGGATGGAGAGGTGCATGAGTATAGCATGGAGAGGTGCATGAGTATAGGAAGGAGAGGTGCATGAGTATAGGATGGAAAGGTGCATGAGTATAGGATGGAGAGGTGCATGATTATAGGAAGGAGAGGTGCATGAGTATAGGATGGAGAGGTGCATGAGTATGGGATGGAGAGGTGCATGAGTATAGCATGGAGAGGTGCATGAGTATAGGATGGAGAAGTGCATGAGTATAGGAAGGAGAAGTGCATGAGTATGGGATGGAGAGGTGCATGAGTATAGCATGGAGAGGTGCATGAGTATGGATGGAGAAGTGCATGAGTATAGGAAGGAGAGGTGCATGAGTATAGGATGGAGAGGTGCATGAGTATAGGATGGAGAGGTGCATGAGTATGGGAAGGAGAGGTGCATGAGTATAGGATGGAGAGGTGCATGAGTATGAGAAGGAGAGGTGCATGAGTATAGGAAGGAGAGGTGCATGAGTATAGGATGGAGAGGTGCATGAGTATGAGAAGGAGAGGTGCATGAGTATAGGAAGGAGAGGTGCATGAGTATAGGATGGAGAGGTGCATGAATATAGGATGGAGAGGTGCATGAGTATGGGATGGAGAGGTGCATGAGTATAGGATGGAGAGGTGCATGAGTATGAGAAGGAGAGGTGCATGAGTATGGGATGGAGAGGTGCATGAGTAAGGGATGGAGAGGTGCATGAGTATAGTATGGAGAGGTGCATGAGTATGGGATGGAGAGGTGCATGAGTATAGGATGGAGAGGTGCATGAGTATGGGAAGGAGAGGTGCATGAGTATAGGATGGAGAGGTGCATGAGTATGAGAAGGAGAGGTGCATGAGTATAGGAAGGAGAGGTGCATGAGTATAGGATGGAGAGGTGCATGAGTATAGGATGGAGAGGTGCATGAGTATGAGAAGGAGAGGTGCATGAGTATAGGATGGAGAGGTGCATGAGTATAGCATGGAGAGGTGCTTGAGTATGGGATGGAGAGGTGCATGAGTATGGGATGGAGAGGTGCATGAGTATGGGATGGAGAGGTGCATGAGTATGGGATGGAGAGGTGCATGAGTAAGGGATGGAGAGGTGCATTATTAGGGATGGAGAGGTGCATGAGTATAGGATGGAGTACAGCTTCAATATGTTCAAGTGTACCAACATCTGCTTCTTTTTTCTGTCTTAAGTGCTAAGAATATAGTTAGTAACATATCTTTCTTGAGAACAGGGTCAGGATCAATAAATTTGGTACTCATGCTTCTAGTTACTGTTGGAGAACATACCAGCCAGTACTAGGTCTCCTACCTGAAATTCCCCAGGTGTCGCTTTGTCGTCGTATCTCCTCTTGGAAGTTACCTGAGACTGTAACAGGTTCTCTTTTTCTAAGTTTCCATGCAGCAAACAACTTGCCTTTTTGCGTAGATAACTAGTCCTGCGTATCCATTTTGCCCTCCCACAGTGTGACCATACACCATCTCGAATGGAGATAGACCAGGGACTCATTCGGTTCTGGTCCTATGGCAAAATGGAGGTAAATACAGAAGACACAGAAGAAATGAAAACCCAGTATCATCTATTTGTATGAAAACAGTCCCCTGCCAAGCGTGGTGACTTCAATGCCATTTCAGTAGTAATCCAATATTGCTTCATAACGCATAATATATATGCACGTACATAAATATATATGCGCATTTCACATTCTCTCAAAAACATGCCTCCCACACCTTACTGTAGCATATAACAAATCAAAACAAAAATATTCAGTAAAAACAAGCCTCTCATGTTTTGAAATAAGGCCTTCTGCAGTCACCTTCTTTTCTGACGTCATCATCCCTAATGCGGTGCGAGGCGCCAACGTGCTAAATGCGGATCCTAGGAAGTTCACACATAAGTGTGAACTCTTAATCAGGCTTAATACCTCAACTGTACTCTGTGCTTCACCAGAGTCGATATTCAGTTACAATGGCTCGTATTTTCGCTCATTGCTCATAATTTCTGTTATTCATAATCCTGATCAAACCATCCTAACCTAACTTATTATATAACAAACAAATACATTCTACAGACCAGTTGTTGTTGTTTAGCGACGTTGCAAAAAGCGACCTCAGGTATGGGGATAGGGTATTGCTGACCATTAGCATATAAGTGTCAAGGTATCACAGCACCTGACTGGTCAACTATGTGTGACGTCACCAGATGACCAATGTGGCCTTTAGCGTCATACTAGCATGTGTATTTGATGTTATTATTCAAAATGGCTAGATTAACCATCCCACACTTAACCTAATCAGAGGTTTGAGAATATACATTTTAGTCATCCACAACTGTAACCATTATGCACTGATAAGTTCAAAATTTAGCTGATAAGTTAAAAATTTAAATAGATGCCCAAATGTCGTACTGCAATTTCAGCAGAATCGTACGTCTGGCAGCATGACAGGTAAGCTGACCTGGTTACCATTCCCCAGTCAATGGGCCAATTCACCTCCAGCCCTCCCAGCCTGCAACCCGTCCTCGCAAATTCGTATAGTCATATATTGACTTATTAAATATGTGCATAGGTGATATACTAAACATAATAGATACCCTTAAAAAGATTCATAGAAAACATCGACCTTACCTAACCTTGTTAGTATGTTAAGATAAGCATCTTATTGCTTCGTAATTACAATTATTACCTAACCTATACCTATAATAGGTTAAGTAACAATTGTAATTACGAAGCTATAAGATGCTTATCTTAACATACTAACAAGGTTAGGTAAGGTCGGTGTATTCTATGAATCTTTTTAAGGGTATCTATTATGTTTAGTATATCGCCTATGCACATATTTAATAAGTCAATATATGTCTATACGAATTTGCGAGGACGGGTTGCAGCCTGCACAAGAAGCCAGCAATGCTCCTGGACATTTCACAAAACCTCTGTATTATATATCACCGATACCCCCAGCCATGGAAACTTGCCCTTTCTGTAATAACCCAAAGCAGGGTAAAATGCATTTGTGCCGTGTTAAGTGTGTAATGTGTCATATTTCATATATGGCAAACTCTCGTCGTGAGTGTGTTATTATATGTTCGCAATGTGAGATTAAATCTCGTGGACATTATGACAAGATCTGCACAATCTGCCCTAAAGTGTTTTGCACCAGCTGTGAGTATTATTATTAATATTATTATTATTATAAATATTATTATTGCCTGTATATTTTGCTCACCAGTGATAGACATTTTTTGTTTGCATGTGTTATATATATATATATATATATATATATATATATATATATATATATATATATATATATATATATATATATATATAGAGGATCGAGGAGGTCCTGGCTGCAAAAATCACTGATCTAAAGAGAATGCTGGACAGGATTGACAAGATTGATGCCCATGATGCTCTCTTTCTCACAAGATGCCTGTCTCTCCCTAAGTTGACCTACTTTCTGAGATGTTCTCCATCCTACAGCAGCCCTAAGTTAAATGTGTATGACACCCTTCTGAGGTCCATGCTGGTGAAAGTCCTGAACCTGCCATTGGACGACTCTCAGTGGGAGCAAGCAACCCTTCCTGTAAGACTTGGCGGCCTTGGTGTCCGCACAGCCTCCCAAATTGCTCTACCAGCCTTCCTTTCCTCCTCCCATGCATCGCACGACCTCGTCAGAGATATCTTACCTGCAACCTTGAGAGATTCAGCAGGAATACACGATCCTGCTTTCACTGAATGTTCAAATCAGTGGGATGTTCTGGCAGCCCCAGCAACCATTATAGAGCCAACAAAACAACACAAACAGTCCGGCTGGGACCACCCTCTAGTGGAAAAAGTAGCTGATGCCATGCTCAGCGCCGCAACATCAGACAAGGAGAAAGCCCGCCTCAGAGCAGTGCGTGCCCCCCATGCAGGAGACTTCCTCCTGGCAGTACCCATGTCAGCAATGGGCACGCGCCTAGATCCAGAATCCCTTCGTGTAGCAGTGGCCCTCCGCCTTGGTGCCCCAATTCACACTGAATACAAGTGTATTTGCAACAGGGTGGAAGCAGACCAATACGGACTGCATGGGTTGCATTGTGGAAGCACAAAGGGCTGGCATGCAAGACACAACGAGGTCAATGACATCATCAAGAGAAGCCTCGTCTCAGCTAAGTGCCCAGCGGAGAGAGAACCTCGCATCCTAGGGGTCCAGAACCCGGATTTCCCCGCACTTCGCCCTGATGGCATCACCATATACTCATGGAAGGAGGGTAGACAGTTGGTGTGGGACTACACATGTGTATCCACCCTGGCTGACACCTACGTACATTTCGGAGCTGATCAAGCAGGTGGGGCGGCCAACCACAGGGAAACAGCAAAATCTCTCAAATATAGGCGACTGGCAGGCCAATACCTCTTTGTTCCCATAGCGTCTGAGACACATGGCCCCTGGGGCAAGAGTGCCTTGGGATTTCTCAAGGAATTGGGTTCCAAGCTCATCGACGTCACCAGAGACCCAAGGGCTTGCAGTTTTTTGTTTCAGCGCCTCAGTGTGGCGATCCAGAGGGGAAATGCTTGCTGCGTCCTCGGTTCCTGTCCGGAAGCGGAGGAGCTTCAAGAGATACATAACCTTTAGGCATTTGTCTTGTATGTTTTGTAACCTTAAATACACAATAAAGCATAAAAAAAAATAAAAAATAAAAAATAAAAAAAAAAAAAAGGAAGGGGGTGGTAGGAGAAAAGCACACAGAAACTGTATTGGAGGAGGACCTACATTCCCTCCAATGCGTTATGTGTGATTTCCTCCGAGGCTATGGGTCCCCCTTCTTCCAGCCAGAGGTGGTACTCCTTCCTTGTCAAAAAAAAAAAAAAAAAAATTATATAATATATATATATATAGATATCTAGATATATAGTATATATATATGTATATATATCTATCTATATATATATATATATATATATATATATATATATATATATATATATATATAACGACATCAAGACTATTTAACTATATTCAATTAACACGACATCATCAAGAGGAGCCTCACCACAGCTGGATGCCGCTGAGAGAGAGCCTCGTTACCTAACGCCCGCCCCGTCTCGATGCTCTTATTGGTCGCCCGGATGGTATCACAGTGAACCCCTGGAAGAATGGCATCAGTTGGGTATGGGACTACACGTGCGTATCAACCCTGGCAAACACCTACGTTGACCTCAGTGTTGCACAACCAGGTGGCGCTGCCACCCACAGGGAAGCAGCCAAATCCCGTAAGTATAGAGAACTGGATCACCACTACAATTTTGTCCCCATTGCTTCTGAGACACTCGGCGGCCTGGGGTAAAAGTGCTACCAGTTTTTTGAAGGAACTGGGTTCTAGGCTCATTGAAACAACAAGGGACCCTAGAGCTGCCAGCTTTCTTTTCCAGCGCCTCAGCGTGGCGATACAGAGGGGAAATGCTCACTGCATTCAGGGTTCCTGCCCGCCATCTGAGGAGCTGGAGGAACTCGACAACCTATGATAAATATCTTTTTAACCTATATGTAACTCCTTTTTTGTAACAAGTTCAAATAAAGCAATATATATGTGTACATACAAAAGAATGGGGGTGGTAGAAGAAAATATTAGTGTTCAGTGAGAAACCACAAGGTCTCCTCTGAATACGTTTTATTTTCTTCTCCGAGGCTATGGGTCCCCACATTGGCACCAGAGGTGGTACCCTCACAAATTTTTTTTTTATATTAAATAATATATATATATATATATATCTATATATATATATATATATATATCATATATTTATAGTATATATATATATATATATATATATATTATATATATATACTATATATATATATCCTAAGGTCAATAACCGTGAAAGTGTTAAACCTCTCCCTGCAAGATGACCAATGGGACCAAGCAACACTCCCAGTTAGACTTGGGGGAATAGGTATTCGCGAGGCCACACAGTTAGCATTGCCGGCATTCTTATCCTCGACCAGTGCTACAGGTGAATTAGTTAAGGAAATACTACCGGAATACCTAAGAGACTCCATTGGGATTCATGATCCCAAATTCGCGGAAGGAGCCGGTCAGTGGGACACTCTTGTCAACTCTCACCCTCGACCAACTTCTCCAAATGACTGCAAACAGTCCAAATGGGACAGCCCCATAGTGGAAAACATCGCCACATCATTGCTGGAGGCAGCTTCTAGGAAGGACAAAGCGCGTCTTCTAACTGTGCAAGCGCCCCATGCCGGGGACTTCCTGTTGGCAGTCCCTAATTTCGCCTTGGGCACCCGCCTGGACTATCGGACCCTAAGTATTGGTGTTGCCCTGCGCCTTGCCGCCCCTATCTCTACCGAGCACCGGTGTATTTGCGGCCATGCACGGGCAGACCAATACGGCAGCCATGGTCTCATCTGTCGTAAGACACAGGGAAAGATTGCCAGACATGAAGCAGTCAATGACATCATCAAGAGAAGTTGTCTACAGCTGGGTGTCCAGCACAAAGGGAACCCCAGTTGTGCAGACCTGACAACAGCCAAAAACGCCCAGATGGAGTCACCCTGCAGCCGTGGAGGGAAGGTAAGCAGGTCGTGTGGGACTACACGTGTGCATCTACATTGGCCGATACCTATCTACCTTACAGCACAGCAGAGGGAGGCGGGGCAGCCACCTTCAGGGAGACCCAGAAATCTATCAAGTACAGGGACCTAGAACGGTGTTACAGGTTCGTGCCGATAGGCTCTGAGACTCTGGGCGCCTGGGGTAAATGTGCACTTAAGTTCCTGAAGGAGGTGGGCGAGGAACTCATTGGAAAGACTAGAGATCCAAGAGCGGCCAGTTTCATGTTCCAGCGCCTGAGTGTCGCTGTTCAGAGGGGAAATGCGTGCTGTATCTTGGGTACGCACCCGACCCCTGAAGAGCTGGACGAGGTCTTCGAACACTGATTGGTATATTGTTATATTGTTATATAAGTGTGTGTTTTCTGTAAACTGTAGCATTGCAACAAAATCAAATAAAAAAAAATATTAAAAAAATAACAATAGGGGTGGTAGGAGAGGAAAAGAGCAAAGTATTCAATGAGAATCCACAAGGTCTTCTCTGAACACTATTTATTTTCTTCGAGGATGTGGGTCCCTTTAATCAAACCAGTGGTGGTACCCTATATATATATATATATATATATATATATATATATATATATATATATATATATATATATATATATATATATATATTATATATATAGATTATATATATTTATATATATATATATATATATATATATATATATAGATATAGATATATAGATAGGTTCATTTCCAATTAATAACCGTGGTAATTAATGTTGATAATAAAATAAATTATAATTATTTCCATTATTTATTTAAAATACATATAATCTGCAGGATATATCCCCGATGCATGTCCGTTTTGCAAGTATTTGGAGGAGGAAGACAACCACTTGCAGTCTTCTAGCAGTTCTGATTCGGAGGTTTTAGAAGCTACTCAACCTGACAGCACTCGATATGAAAGTAAAACTCTTTTTTTTACCATTATTCTCCATTATTTATGCCCGTTGCGGCATCATTAACATTAGCTTTTAATAGTATCATTAATTTATATAATTGTTTTAGGCTCGCCAGCTCAGCAGATAGTTGAGGAGGATGATTATCCTCGTGGAGGAAGTGGAAGAGGGGGTGAAGAGCCTAGCACAAGCTCATACACCGCCATTAGAATATAGCAACAGGAACAGTCCAAATCGTAAGTATCATCCTCAACAATTATTACCATAACGTTTCATTATTTATTTATAAACTATCCTATCTTAAATTTATATTATTTATTAAAAATCATTATTCTTGTTACTTTCAGGTTCGCAACTGGAGAACAGTGACGACTCCCTGCATTTGGTTTGGGAAGCAGATTCAGATATGGAAGCCAGCCAGCCTATCGCTAATTCGCCACCACCTCAGGAACAGCAGCAGGTAGATGATGTTGTACTTCCTCCTCAACCCGAAGTACTAGAGCTGATTAATAATTTCAATGGGGGTACATACGCCATTCTATAGCATCCCAGATCATGCCCAAGGAGATCCTGCCCATTATTTAACTATATATCGTGATTATTTTATCCGGCAAATAGAATCCTTGTTTGATGCCGTTCACCCCAATTTCCCTCTTCCCCTTTTAATTTACCCCGATTTTTCTTTTAATTTACAACGGCTTAATCAAGAAATGAACCTGATTTTGAGGGGGAGTTACCCAAGGGCTGAACAATGTACTGTATCTAGGCATGAGGCTAGTGTTGTCGTAGATCAATAGATTGCTGAACATGATAATAA
This sequence comes from Procambarus virginalis, assembly GCA_020271785.1. NCBI lineage: Eukaryota > Metazoa > Arthropoda > Malacostraca > Decapoda > Cambaridae > Procambarus > Procambarus virginalis. The sequence continues at coordinate 370 of WNGS01002691.1, read as the reverse complement.
GTTAGAAGAGTTCTTTCCCGAGACAGAAGGTTCGAGTCTAGGTATACAGAGCATTTCTGGTTTTATATAATTCCATAGCTGTTCAGCATCCGATCCGTCTAGGAGAATACGTGCCTTATCCAGATAAATTGCGAGGTCAACAAGCTCAACAACCCTAAAGGGGGAGCAAATTATGTTTGATTTATCCAATGTTTGGCGGCATATATATGCCTTGCTCGGGGGATGGACTTACGCAACATTGGCAGGCGCTCCAAATCGTCCAGGTGTGTCTTAGATTTTGTCCGTTGGAGTGAGGATATTGAAATACCCCATAACGTACGATAACATCAATAAAATTGAAAGTATAAAATAAAGTATATTTATCTATGTG
>WNGS01002690.1:74975-92011 GCA_020271785.1 Procambarus virginalis | reverse complement strand
GTCATCCACAACGACCTCTCTGTCTAGCCAAGGCAGGAAACCAGAGTCATTTGCCGTTGTCATGCCACCACCAACTGCCACCACCAAGCGTTGACTACGTAGACTCATAGATGGCGCTGGAATTACCAGGCCCCACACAGACGGTGGTGACGAGTCCGTAACAGTGATCCTTTATGACTTGGCTACCAGTTGATAAGAATTCATAGAATTTTACGTTTGAATCTTCACATTAATGCAATAGCATTTGTGGTCTGATGGATGTTACGAAAGAAGTATTATTGCTGCAGGGTTTCATTGTCTATTATCGATTCTGTATTTCATGCAATGTGTTTTTGGTGTTCGGCCTGAGCATTATTCCAAGACATATTAGCGGCTAGCAACTCTATAAAGTTGAGCACTGGTTTGAGAGTCTCCACCTAACTTCTAGGTGGAGTCTTATCCTCCGGCAGAATACCCCTGTTGAAGAGCAGAGGTGCAATAGGTACTCTGAGAGAGAACTCTATCATCATCAGAGACCCAAGACTGTTCAACACACTTCCACTACACATAAGGGCATAACTGGCAGGTCCCTCACAGTGTTCAAGAGAGAACTCGATAAACACTTCGAAAGGATACCTGATCAGCCAGACTGTGATTCAAACGTCAGGCGAGCAGCCGCGTCGAACAGCCTGGTTGACCAGTCAAGCAACGAGAGCCTGGTTGACGACCGAGCCGCGGGGACGCTAAGCCCCGAAACACCTCAAGGTAACCTCAAGGTAACTATAGAATTTTTTGTCTTAACTACAGCTCGAGATTCTTGTCTCTGAGGTCCACTGAACCGTTTCTGAAGTTCGTGAAACTGTCATATCCCAAATTTGCTTTTATATGCTTCTATGCATCGGAGATGAAAGTCTTAGTAAAAGTATTAAGTAAAATTAGAAAGAAAGAAAATAATCGAGGCTGACCAAAAAGGAAATCGATGATAGCCGTAAAGAGGGAAAAAGAGTGAAAAAGTCTTTGCAGAGAGAGGAAGAGATGGAGGGAGACTTGAGACAAAGAAGGTCCGGAAAGCCACGAGCAGGAAGACGCAGAGGCGGAGTTGCCCTTTCTTCTAGGGTCTTTGCAAAATGTTTAATGACCTCCTAAAACCTGGTGATAGTTGGTCTGTTCAGTGCACTCACCTGGAACGGAAGGATAGTGTCTGGAATGTGTGTGTGCGTGTGCATACTCACCTAGTTGTGCTTGAGGGGATGGTTGAGCTTCTGCTCTTTGGTCCCGCCTCTCAACCGTCAATCAACTGGTGTACAGATTCCTGAGTTTATTGAGCTCTATCATATCTACATCTGAAACTGTGTATGAAGTCAGCCTCCACCACATCACTTCCTAATGCATTCCATTTGTTAACTACTATGACAAAGAAATAGTTCTTTCTGATGTCTCATCTTGATACTCAATTTCTACCTGTGTTCCTTTGTGAGTGTACCACCTGTGTTAAATAAATAAATTGTCTACTCTATCAATTCCTCTGAGAATCTTGTATATGGTGATCATGTCTCTCATAGCTGTTCTTTCTTCCAAAGACGTGAGGTTCAATTCCCGTAGTCTCTTCTCGTAGTTCATACCCCATCAACTCGGGTACTAGTCTGGTGGCATTCACTTGAGCCTTCTCCAATTTTGTCTTGTGGTTGACTAGATACGGAGTCCAGGCTGGAGCTGCATACTGCAGGACTGGTTTGACATATGTGATGTAAGGTCCTAAATAATTCTTTACACAAGTTTCTAAAGACAGTTCTTATGATGGGCAACCTAGTGTATGCCGCTGATGATACTCTAGGTGTGGCCATCAGGGACAGGACTAGCATGTCAACTCAAAAGGTGCACCTGACTGCTCTTTGAATTCTCTGAGCATTCTTTTTTCCTGCTTGGTTTTACTGGTATAAGTTACATGTTGTACTTCATCCATGGTTGCATGGATGAAGTACTATTTGCGATGAGTGTTGCGGGGTAGGAAGAGGTTGGTAGCAAAAGAATACCTGAAAGACATAGAAGAGTTGAGGATTTAGAGGAAGTGAGGGTTGAGGGGGCTGATAGGTGTGCGTTTGTGCTCATACAAGTTATCTTACCTTGTAATAATAATTGTCATGCTTTTTCGTACTCGTTTTCTGGTTTCATGACATTTAGTGGCAAAGTTTCAATTAAGTGATTGATACCCCCGGCTTCGTTCAACATATAATTCGAAACTCCTTTCAATAATAAACTTGTAGTGTAGTCGTCAATTGTACACAACATGTAGGCTGATCAACTGGTGTTACTGTAAGATAGAGTGCTACTCCCATTTTGGTGGCAAGTATACTTAAATGATGACATTTAAATTTCATCCGATGCTGATGACTGCAGTCTAACTTTGCACATATGAGTGAGAAATTGTCAGCTTCCATGAGGACCATTAATCATCAACTTCCACCAATTTCTGCCATTGATTTGTGATGACAGATCACATTAATGGCTACGAAAACACAGGAAGTGAAGATAACTTTTCAGCTTGATATTGCTCCTAGTGCTGGCGTAAAGATGAGTGGAGACATTCTAAGTTTCAGTGATGAAGATTACGTTATGAAGATGAAATAAGATTCTTGAAAGTTCCACGAAGAGACTCGTGCTGAGCAATCAAAGCAGCCAAGAAACTTACCACCAAACACGAATCACATATCATAAAGCAACAAGGGTTGCCAGCCTAATGTGAAACACAAGTTCACTATCAACTTGAGTTTGCCGCACTCTTAATTCATCATTTAAGATCCTTCATCATTTATCTGAAAGCTATAACAGTCATCTCCAATCTTCATCCATTCTGGCTGGTCTGAATAGATGACAGTGCAACGGAGCTTTTAAAGTCAAGGATATTTCGATGACCTTACTGTTGTGTATGTACTGTTGTGACCTTACTGTTGTGACCTTACTGTTGCATATGAACTGTTGTGACCTTACTGTTGTGCATGTACTGTTGTGACCTTACTGTTGTGTATGTACTGTTGTGACCTTACTGTTGTGTATGTACTGTTGTGACCTTACTGTTGTGTATGTACTGTTGTGACCTTACTGTTGTGTATGTACTGTTGTGACCTTACTGTTGTGTATGTACTGTTGTGACCTTACTGTTGTGACCTTACTCTTGTGTATGTTCTGTTGTGACCTTACTGTTGAGTATGTACTGTTGTGACCTTACTGTTGTGTATTGTCACGGGGGGTGGGGGGCCTGGGCTCCGCTAGCACTCGGCTGCTAGGGGCTCAGAAGGCAGAATACTCAGCCCCTCTGACTCCCGGGATTCACCAGAGTCTCCTTGGTCCCACAGGAGAGGACCAACAATGCCCACCTCCGCAGGTCTTTGCTTCCACCACTGAAGGGGTGCCACTGACTCACCTGGAAGCCCTTCAGTCAACCACGGGGAAACTGCTGTTAACAGTTCCGGCCAAGACCCATGGAGGAGTGAAGGAAGACTCATGGTTTCCCTTATAACAATAACCTCCCTGAGTCTTGCCTGCCAGACAAAAAGGTTGCAGGAACTCCTTTCCCACCTGTCTTCTCGATCTTCTTCTTAACAAGGTCGCCAGCTGGGTTATTATATCTGCACCCCAGTGATGCAGTTCAGTGGGTGTGTTCTATGTTGTTTGTTGCCAGAGTGTTGCTATTCCCAAGATCTACTATTGGACTGTCGGCCCAGGGTACACTCCCTTGAAGGTCCGTGTGGCTTTACCTCTCTCTAGCCACCATGTTACTAGTTGCCACTATTCAGGCACTAGTACTGATCGGATGGCTAAGGGTACACTTTTATATAAGTCTGTGCTGTTTTTACCATTCCCCAGGCAATAAGAGCCTCTATAGAGAACGTGGTGTTCCCTAAGTGGTACTATGATAACCTTCGTGTATGCTCATATAGAAATATTATAATGGAGGCACACTTAAACACAATAATAAAATGTGTGAATTTACTGACACGAATTACATGATCACACATACAATCACCAGCAATATATGAATATGAAAATAATGATAATAAATCTGGAGACCGTCAGCAACTCTGCTTCCGCGACCTCCAACACTCCTTCAACTTGGCAGATAGACAGGAGTCACACACTCTCACAGAAGGGCCTCTTCACCACGTCGGCACCTCTTCTTCACTGTCCTGCCGTCCACACACACTGTCCTCTCTGACAGTCCTGAACACAAGCTGCCCTGTAGCCTATTCTACTACTAAAGTATTAATGTCCTATTTCCACATACATAAGTAAATATTGTGGCCTATCTAACCTACTCACACAAAGGGGTAATGGGAGGGAAAATGATCTACCTTTACATTCCTGGCTCACGACGCCTGTCCCTCGATGGTGTGAGGTTCCCACGCTTCCTGAGTCGATCCTTGGCGATCCAGGAACGTTTCCACAGGTCCTCAGGTGTCGTGAAACCTTTGCGTCGTCGCCGTTCCATTCCCTGAGATTCAGCTATCCCAATCCTGGTTCACCAATGGGCACTGAGCTAATCGTGCCCATTGGTGGGCACAACCAATGGGCAATTCACACACTCGTCCCTTCCACAAGGCGTTGCTCCTCGTCCTAGGAACGGTGTCGTCCCTCCAAAACCCTCAGTGGATGTGACCCGGTCACAGCTAGGATTGCCCGCCACACCTTTCAGGCCCTCAACGTCCAGAGTCGTCGCCCAGCGTCGCCGCCGGATATTTTCCAAGTTTTACACTTCTCTGCTCAAACAACTTGGTTCCTTTTTGCTTCCCAGAAGTGCGGGGCCTCCAACATATTAGGTGGGCTGCGATGGCTAGCTCTAATCTACTGAGAAAGGCCTGTAGAGCATCCAATCCTTGAGAGCTGACCGAGGTGCGTCCTCTCGCCTCCACTGTCAGGACAACTCTGACGTTGGCGCCGACCGGGGCACTCGGTGACGTCACGGCGGGCTCTGATCGGTCGCCCGTGACCCAAGCCACCCAATCCGCACACAGCTAGCGTTTTCTACAACACGGCGGATCTGCAGGTAGGGGTTACGAATTCATTTGTATCCGGGCGCCTCTTTCCCCTTACCTACGAACTTATAATGTAGGTTTCTCCCTTAACTGGCGGCTGGACTGGTCGCCACATATACCAACAGACTTTCCTGTACCTCAGAGAAACAGTAGGGAGAGTTGATATGACTCTTAAAGCAGGCAAACGAAAGAGATAGGAGAGGGCACCGTAACAGTATGTACTGTTATGACCTTAACTTTGTGTATGTACTGTTATGATCTTACTGTTGTGTATGTACTGTTGTGACCATACTGTTGTGACCTTACTGTTGTGACCTTACTGTTGTGTATATACTGTTGTGACCTTACTGTTGTGACCTAACTGTTGTGTATATACTGTTGTGACCTTACTGTTGCGTATGTACTGTTATGACCATACTGTTGTGTATGTACTGTTATGACCTTACTGTTGTGTATGTACTGTTGTGACCATACTGTTGTGACCTTACTGTTGTGACCTTACTGTTGTGTATATACTGTTGTGACCTTATTGTTGCGTATGTACTGTTATGACCATACTGTTGTGTATGTACTGTTATGACCTTACTGTTGTGTAAGTATTGTTGTGACCATACTAATGTGACCATACTGTTGTGTATGTTCTGTTGTGACTTTACTGTTTTGTATGTTATGTTGTGACCTTACTGTTGTGACCTTACTCTTTTGTGTGTTCTGTTGTAACATTACTGTTATGTATATACTGTTGTGACCTTACTGTTGTGTATATACTGTTGTGACCTTACTGTTGTGATCTTACTGTTGTGACCTTACCGTTGTGTATGTTCTGTTGTTTATGTACTGTTGTGACATTACTGTTGAGTATATTCTGTTGTGACCTTACTGTTTTGACCTTACCGTTGTGAATATACTCGTATGGGCCAATAGGCCTTCTGCAGTCACCTTTATTCTTAAGTGAAAGGGTGACCCGTTTCGTGGTAGCAATCAGCGAAGACAGCAGAGGATGCAATATGCATAACGGGCAAACCAGTGCAGAAAGATTTGGCCATAAGCCCACATGTACGGTGATTGAGGCTTCATGAGGTATTTCCTCGCGCCGAACATTACACTTCGAACATTTAAAAAGATAAACAACACCATATCTGAGGTCAAAAGATAAAGGACCTCTGGTATAAATAGTTTCCAATGATGCAGTTGTTAGTAAACTCGAATTGAAGAAATTTTTTTTAGATGAGCATGTTTTAAAATATTATAAAGTTTTTATTTTTAATAAGCATCATATTAATCGAGATCTCGTGTTGTTTTCAGTTTCTTCCGATATTTTGTACGTTCTTCATTTTCTTCATAATATTTCAAAATGTTTTGGGCATTAATTCTAACAAAAGTGTGATTGGGGAATCATTTCTACAGGCTTAGACACCCTTTTGTTTTTGTTGGAGCTGTATATTAAGAATGTTAAGAGTGGAAAGAACTCTGTTGACGTAGAATTTATGGCTAAGAATGCAGACATATGCTGTTGTGAGCAAGTTTTAATGCCGTTTTGATGTACTTTATTGAGGCAGAATTGGTACAGCAAGAATGAGGAAGATGCTTTGTTGGGTCTGGATTCGTTGAGATGGAGGTAAGGTGTTCATATCCCTTCGAAGCACAAGTAATAAAGGATTTGTGTGTCTCATCTACGAAGAGACCCATGGCGTCCTGAAGGTGTTCCTCGAGAACGTCATCCGTGATGCTGTAACCTACGCGGAACACGCCAAGACTTCAGCCTCAAAGAAGAAAGAAGACTTCAACTCCAAAGAAGAAAGAAGACTCCACACATCAAGAGGAAAGAAGACCTCACATCGCCGCCCCTCCCTCGGGACCCTGCCCGCCTAGCCTAAGCCAGCCAGGTGTTCAGGAAGCCTCATTTTACGCCGCGCTGCTGGGTTTAGCCCTGGCTCTGTCTCTACAACTCCGACGCTTCCTCTCACTCAAGCTATTCTTCACCTATACCCACTTCAAAGCTCACCCGAAGGGTATCTTGACCTATATTTAATTCATTCATTCATTCGTTTGTGTGCAGAGGAAATTTCTTCACAGTACTTGATTAAGTACAGGATATTGCTGTGGTGTTTGAAGGTAACTAGCAGAAGGAGTGCTTACCGGAGAAGGGTAACACTCGTGACTATACAGAACTTTAAACAAAAGGTCAGCAATTTATATGAAATTTATATATAAAACGAAATTTATTTGTTTGGACATTATTTTCGAGAATAAGGTATATAATTTGAGATAAATTTTGAATGATTTATTTTTTTGTGTCAAAACAAAACTTAATGAAACAATTATTATATTATACTGAAACACGTAATGGTTCTTTGTTTAATAATAATTAAAAAACTATATATTAAATCTGGCATATAACTGAAAGGTTTAGGCCCACGAAGTGGTCAATACTCTGGGAAATGCCATGTGTTCACCTGAATATATTACTTGAAAATTTGTTCGAGCAAGAAAAGGAGATTTATGGGAGACAGATATATTGTCTGTCCGACTCTGGCCGTTCTTGTCTTCTGGCCAGCTCCGAGATTAATTAAAATCGTGCAGTGTTTCCTCCCTCTCTTCCTCACAGCTGTTTAGTATTTGCTTGCAATATTGCCTTTGCATTTGATTAAATTGTTCTTGCTCGGCCAAAAATATTTCTGTATTTATTGGTTTTTCTTCTTGAAAAAATTAATTGATGTACTCACCTACTTTGGCTTTCTGGGGTCGAGCTATTAAGCCCCACTGTTGACGCTCATTACCTAAAAGCAGTAAATCTCTCACTAGTTTTCCTACCATATTTGTCATTAATTTACATGTGTATCGGATTTGTACATATGTATATATAAATAAATTCAGGGCCAGGGACAGGCTACCGAATGGGAGATGAAGTCCTTCATGAAACGGACAGAGAGAAGGATCTAGGAATCGATATCGCACCAAACCTTTCTCCTGAAGCCCTCAGAAGAAGAGTAACGTCTGCGGCGTATGCGAGGCTGCCTAAACATCACAACTGCCTTCAGGAACCTGTGCAATTAATCTGTCAGAACCTTGTATACCACATATGTAAGACCAATCCTGGAGTATGCGACCCCAGCATGGAGCCCGTACCTTGTCAAGCACAAGACGAAGCTGGAAAAAGTTCAGAGAGGTATCCCACTAGGCTAGTCCCAGAACTAAGATGTATGAGTTACGAGGAAAGGCTGCGTGAAATGCACCTCACGACACTGGAAGACAGAAGAGTAGGAACAGACATGATCACGATCTACAAAATTCTCAGAGGAATTGACAGGATAGATAAAGATAAACTGTTTAACAAGGGTGGTACACGAACAATGGGGACACAAGTGGAAACTGAGTACCCAAATGAGCCACAGGGACGTTAGAAAGAACTTTTTCAGTGTCGTAGTTAACAGATGGAATGCATTAGTCAGTGATGTGGTGGAGGCTGACTCCATACACAGTTTCATGTGTGTAGATATGATAGAGCCCAGTAGGCTCAGGAATTTGTACACCAGTTGATTGACAGTTGAGAGGTGGGACCAAAGAGCCACAGCTCAATCCCCGCAAGCACAACTAGGTGAATACACACACACACACACACATATATATATACATGTTTCATTGAATATGACTGCATATTCTGTATTGATAATTCTCTCTTTTTTTGGGCTTCTATCCCTCTGACTAGTGCTCTTACATCTTAGTTTAATTGTAAGAGAATTTCTCCAAATGTCATATTTGCTCGAGGTGAAGAAAAATAAATAATTAACAGTAGAATGTATTACACTTATAATAAATTTACATAACTTTTCGAACCTGCATGGTTCATTCTCAAATGAGGAGGCAGTGCTGTTTTTTTTTTTTTAGATTTACCTACTCAGAAGGAAATGTCCATGTATCATGGGCAATAGTGAGCCCGTAATTGAGTTGGTTATTCGCGAAAATCTTGTTACTGTGATTTTTGGGTCAAAGTTTTAAATGGAGGTCGAGTTTCCATTTTCTCAAGAAACTTTCTCAAGTTTCTTTTCCGTTTCTGTCTTAGCGCTCTGGTTTTAGTCTAGTCTTAATAACATTATCTTGGTGCCAAACATTGATGCACAGTGTTCACTTGTGCGTGTCCCATTCTTCAACTGCTTTTCAAATCATTATAGTCGCTATGAATTTGGCTACTAATGCAGCTGCTGTCATTGGATTAATGTTGAATGACGCCCAGGTCTTCAGTTGCTTCACATTCCAGTAAATAACGCAACAGTGGCGCCTCGGCATCTGTGCCACAGATATGACACTTTTTAGCTATTGGTTTATAACTTCCCAGCATCATTTGTAACCAAGTCTGTGTCTGTGTATTGCTACTACTTTGGCTCTGTAGTGACTTTTGATAGTTGGGAGTGTTTTCTTCTTGATTTGCACTTCACTCTGTGAAAAACTTAGAGGTATTTGAACCTGAACAAAAGGTAGAGCAGTGGCAGTTTTTGCTAGTGAGTCTGCCTTTTCATTACCATCAATTCCAATGTGACTTGGTATCCAATTTAGGGTGATTGACAGCTTTTGATGGTGTTTTTTTCCTATATGTATGATTTCTGTGATGAGTTGTATATTATCTCTGTGCTGGCTGGATAACAATGCCTGGAGCGAAGATTTAGAGTCGGTATGAATGATGACACATTGTAAATAATTCTCAATTCCATAATTTATGGCCTCCTTCAGAGCATATAATTCTGCTTGTATTGTTGATCGCCTACTATTCATGCTCCAGTAACTTCAAGGTTGTTAGAGGAAACTGCTGCCCCACCAGAACCTCTTTATTAATCAACTGATCCTTATGTTAAGATGTGAGTTGTTGTAAGTCTTGAGATAGTTTCCATTTGTTTCTATCACTGTTTTGAGCCTCTGCGAGTCACATCGGGATATTTTACTGGTAATCCTTCAATGATTATCTTTAGGCTTGATTCTTCCCATGGAGGAGGCTGCCGAAAGTGTTGATATGATCTATCTTCTTTGTTTTTAATGGTCCGTTTCAAGTCCACTTTCTCTAGAATCTTGACCAGATTATTCGTCCATGCACTTGTTCTGTATTGAAGGTTTCTGTGAAGTGATCTATGTATGCAATCTTTGATTGACAGTCTGGCGGTGGTTCCAACAAGTTTTGCTGTTATGGTGGCTATTTTTTGTTTGATCCTGTTTTCTAAGGCTGGTAAGTGGATTTCCATTTTTAGATTCTCTCGACGCGTCCATATAGGTGCTCCCAGCATTGTTCTGAGGGCATCATTTTGAGACACTTCCAGTTTCTCCCATTGGTTATCACTGGGACTATGCTGGGCGTATTGGATTTATACCATTAGGAAGGTCAGGTACATATAACAAATAGGTTAGGAGTATATCATAAAGGAAGAATAGGGCATAAATGGGGGGACGGTTAAGGGATATAAATAGGGACGAAGCACATACAAAGATTAATCAGGTGAAGCGGGCGTGGCATGGTCGTATTGTCTTCTATGTTGGCATCTTCATGTTCCAGGTTTTGTTCTTAGTCTCATGGTGGGTAGAGTAAATAGTTCCGTAATTTGTGTTTTATGGTGGTGGAAACTATTTTCCTGTGGATTGTTTCATGAATTTGTAATCTTCTTACTCTTGTGTTTTGTCTATTATACAAGTGTTTTATTCAACGTTACTCTTGTTAGGGTGATGTTATGGGCTTGTCTCGTGTGATTTTGGGGGCACCTGATTGAAGATGACAAGTCAAACGCCTCGTCAGCTTGTTCGACGTCATACCTATGTACTTAGATTGAAGGTCACATCCTTCGTGGGGGCAAGTGTACATGTATACCACGTTTGACTGCCGTAAAGGGTTCTCCGTCGGCTTAGTAGGCGCAATAAGAGCCATCACCATCGACGACACAATTTCTATCACAGCTGCCAAAACATCACAAGCCCTAAGACACATAAGCGTCACCCCGGGCGTATACTTTTAAGAGGTAAACTGCGAGCATTGGAAGTGAGTTAAGCATTGCTCGAAACCAAAATTAAACATCGCTACATCTGGAGACTATAATAATTATCCTTAGATGCAGAGTCCAGGAACACAAGTCCCTTTTAGCCTATGGTCTTTCTCAGGTAAAGTGGAGAAGTCGTACAAGGTTTCGAAATATATAGTAGTCACACATAGATAACGTAGATGGGGGAAGGGGAGGGGGCCGGGTCAACACATCAAGGGGAGAGCCTTAACAAGTGAGAGGCTGTGTGGGTGTTAGTGATCACAGAACACATCCTTTTTTTAATTATTATATTTACGCATTTTATTCAAGAGCAGAAAATTGGTTAGTTAACAATAACTCAAGAGTAAGTTTTTTTTTAATAGTTTGAACAATATAGTTTAATGCAAATTTACTTTTCTTTGTAGTATTTAATTAAAGTAATATTGAACATTTTGCTAGAATTTTGAGCGTTGAGTTTCTTGTCAGAGAGTTGTGTGATTATGTTGTTAAGTAACCACTAGTGTAGTCCAGTAGCTCCTCCAAGCTCTTATAAATGTTGTTGTCTGCAGTTACTGATGGATCTGGCAGCTCCCTGCAAGGCCTTACCAAACACACCTTTGAGGAAATCCCAGCTTCTCTTTTGTCTACGTCTGCAAAAAAAAACCCGCACAGATCACTAACATGTTTTGCGTATATCAGGCTACTGCTAGTTACAGCCAGTAAATAACGCGTACTGAAAATTGTGAAAATCTCTCTTCTTGTTTAGTGTACTGTGAATAGATTGTGATTTTATTGTCGTATATTAATGGTTCATTGTGCATTGACACATAGTGTACGTTGCATAGACATTTTGTGAAACAGGAATATATATAGTATATTTTACATAGTGTAATGTTCACAGAAAATTAGTCTACTGTGAATGGACAGAGAGTTTACAGTTCATGTATAACTCACTGTGTATAGATGTATTACAAATTTTGATGGTGTACTGTCCGATATATCCGAGATCAAGGCATTTCAATTATTCAGTAAGGAAACAATAGTGTGAAACATCTAGTGTGACATATAATGCGGGTTGATTCTCACAACCAAATACATTTAAATTAAATCATATAATCTTATTACTCATTACCATGTTTGCAAGTTTATCACGTTAGTGTTGAGTGTACTCAACTTCCAGAGAGTATCTCACGCCCGACGCCTCAGACATCTAAGGATAAAAATACTTGGCACTTGTGACTAGAGGAGCACATTTCCAGGTTTGTGAATCTTGGCCGCCCCAAAACAAAGTCCAGGTTTGTGCTCTCTATTAGAAGCTGTATTTTTTCTGTGTTTCTGAAGGCTCTAAGGATATGTCGTCTTGAGTTTATAGAGGATGAAATTCGTGTAATATATAGTCTAGGTTTCAATTTAAAATACCCAAAGTCATTTATTGATAAAGCAGGCACATTGCTCATAACACTTTCTTCAATTTGAAAAAGAAAGAAGAATTCCATATTAAGAATGCAATAATACCGCTATTACATGATAATTTAAATGAAATTCCTAAATTACTAAAATAATTTAATGAAGCATTAATGAATGTTGATATCATAAAAACACTCACTAAAAGTTCCCCCGGTAGTTACAATGGATGTGTGTATAAAATTCCGTGAAATTTTGTTTATAAGTTCATGTTGGCCAAACAAGTACATATTTTGACCAGATAATAAAAGAACATAAATATAGTATAAGAACAGGTCACGAGTCTAATGCATTATTTGTTCACTTAAGATATTGTAATCATTCAATTGGCTTGGTTAATTCATGCCAAATTGTAGAGTGCCTCTCCTGCCTCCTGGATCAGGGCCCCATATTACACTCCGGGTAATTTCAACATTAATCCTACAAAGTTTAATGAGACTAGCCTCATGCATCTGCCTTCCGCTCTCGGACAGGCAAACATACATTATCTTTCATAAATATATATTGATTTTTTATGTCAGAACTAACGTATTTTACGAAACCTAACCTACCTAACCTAACATAATCATGTCATAAATGATGTTCTGAATACAATATTTTAATACTGTTAAGAATAAACATATTTAAAAAAAAAAGAAAATTGTGAAAATCTCTCTTCTTGTTTAGTGTACTGTGAATAGATTGTGATTTTATTGTCGTATATTAATGGTTCATGCATTGACACATAGTGTACGTTGCATAGACATTTTGTGAAACAGGAATATATATAGTATATTTTACATAGTGTAATGTTCATAGAAAATTAGTCTACTGTGAATGGACAGAGAGTTTACAGTTCATGTATAATTCACTGTGTATAGATGTATTACAAATTTTGATGGTGTACTGTGTATAGTCTGAGTACTCTACATACATGCATCTTACATGGATGGTGCACTGTTCATAGTTAAAACGTGGTGGTGTGAACATAGCTAGTTGGTGTAATGTAACAGTGTAATGTACATAATGTACTGTGTATTACTATGTTGTGTATTGGGTATATCTACATGAAGCATTGATTGTTGGTAAATAACTATGCATTAAGCACATACAGGTCTTATATTCAATAACAAATGAACCAAAAACTGACGCTGGCAAGTTATGGCTCACGGGAACTTGGGAGATGGATGAGGCAAATCTGACCTTGGCTCGACGATGGAGCACACAAAGTGGTCCTCAAGGCAGTACAGGAGGATCCTCTCGCGTCCTCGCCACCTTCAGCAGCGCAGTTTTCTGTCACCATCGTCCACTGCGTTGGGGCAGCAGACGCACAAGCAGCAGAACAGCAGCCACGAGGAGTTTACCATTTAATCACAGTCAAGTTAGTGTTATGAAACGGAGATTGAAATAAGATTAGTAAAAAGTTAGTATTCCAGTAAATATTTTGAACTGATCAAAATATCAACAATAACAACAAAACAATATTTATTAAACGGGAAAATAAAGTCATTTTTGATATATCTAAAGCCTTTGAAAAACTGAAAACTCACGGCGGTTTAAAGAATTACCACAACCATAGTTTTGGTTTAGTTGAAAGATAGCTCAGTGTCTCATGTCCGTTGATGATGGTTTGTGCCAAAATGAATAATGAATATTGTCATTAACTTTGGGCACCGGAGTGAAACAAGGAGTGGTGCCGATTCCACTTTGTTTTTGGTGAGAGTTGACCGACTAAGTAAACAATCGAAGAAATAATAACGAGAATTATAATAACATTTTTTAGACAAAAAGGGGGTTAAATATGTAGAGTTTAATAAATTTGATTTAATTTAGGAAACTTTTCCTTATCTAAATATTCCGGTGATCAAAAGTCACATAACATATCCTTCCAGTTCCTCTGGGAAGAATTTCTCCGTTTGTGGCTGAGCTACTCATTCTCTGCTCCTTCAACATAATGACCAGATTAGCCTAAAATGTCGACATCAATAAAAACCTGTATTTTGAGTTAGTAACATCCCCCCTACTCCCCCACCACCTCCCTCGCATTCTACAAACTTGGCATTCTGGACTACTCAAATGACAATAAATTATAAGCATTTTCCCTCAGATGACGTAATGCTCAGAATTCAGCAGACGTTCTTACTAGACACAACCCAACGACAATGTCCCCCATGCAAAAAGTGTTTTGAAATATAAAAACACCTTAAAAATATAAGTTCACTAAATGAAATAATTTTTAGTTTAACTATTCATAATGGCTTATGAGCTATCTTCATACATTGTTGGAGAATCCAGTTATGTTATTGCTTTATTTTTGATGAATGATTTGTCGTTATTTTTTTATTTTCGGCTGATTCCTGAGAGAATTGCATTATGGGTGATTGTATATTGATGAAGAAAACATTTATTACTATTATTATCATTATTATTGTTAAAATTATTATTATTATTATTATTATTATTATATTATTATTATTATTATTATATTATTATTATTATTTTTATTGTTATTATTATTTATACAAATCAATAGCTTGAGTTTAGTTTGAAGTTTAGCAAGCTAGAACTGCACATTTTCTGTAGAGTTATCTGTAGCAATGCAGAGATTCTAGGTATTTTTTTAATATTATTGTGTATACTGATTTTGACGCCAACTTGTAAAAACGCGTTCCATAATTTTACGATTTTCTGGTGACAAAAGCTTCAGATTTACTCTGGTAGTGCAAAAAAAAAATATAACTGGATGTCAAATATATCGCACCCCTTGCTTGGTAATTTATTAATTCGGGCAAGACTTGTAGAAAGCTAAGTGTGATCTGCATTTGTTTGTAGAATACGTACAAACTAGTTATGTTATTTACTCATTACCATACGAATATTAATATATAGCAGTGAGTAATTTACATTTAGTATGCCTTTTTATAGATGCGCAAAGTGTTGTAATTGTTTTCTGTCAACTTGAGATAAAACTGTGGACATGAATAAACAATTTATTGGGAGTACTTCATTATATATCTAATTTGCGAGTTAGTTTTCTAGCATATTTGCTGACAACATTTTCATATTTTTTATTGACAAATTTTCATCTATTTCCACAATTATCCTACACATATTGTAAGGTGATATATTTGATACCTCCTTGAAATAACCAGGAGTTGGGTTTAACCCAAGGCATCAATAGCTAGCCTACGTTCCTCAAGATATGGTAGATTAAAATGCTTCACTGATGTGATCATATCAAGTTCTTGTCTCATGAAAAAGTGTAAAATTATTGTGATTAATTTTAGGATATCATCGTAGTAGATGTTCCATATAAGTAGTCCGATCACACTACCTATGATGCTACTCGCCTCTATCGTTGTTCCTCAGAAGAGCAGCTGTTGACGGTTACTTAAGGTTCTTTCCAGCCCTTAAGGTTCGGTTAATTAAAAAAAAAAAATATCGAGTCATGAGATGAGCTGTCCAGCCGTCCTCCTAAGATTCCTAACATCAAGAAAAAAGTCAAATAAAGGAGTCCTCTCCTAACCCAGCCCGTCCTCCGAAGCTGTCAGTCTACTGCTATATTACATTATTATATCAATGGTGCAGGATATCCTGCATATAGATTTGCATTTCAGTGTAATGAAGGATGGGGATTGGTGGTACTGGTAAATTATGAGACCTGTCTGGTTATTGAGTGAGTATTTTGCATGCCACTCAACCAAAAAGTAATAAGACTTCGAATGAGCTTTGCTTGTTCCCTCTATTTTTTTAATTGCTTGCCCTTTCAAACGTCCCTAGTGGTGGTCACAATAACTACACTGTTCGCAATAGGAAACTATCGAAATAGACGTTGCACAGGTCTGGTCTCAGTGCGTAGGAGTTAGGAGAATACTCACTACAATGGCAGGCTCACAACTGGCCAGAAACGTTCACATCGTTGGTTAAACCAAAGATAGCAATGATATCGTCAGACGCACGTGTCTCTTGGTAGTGGTTCACTGCCTTATCACTGATTGCGAAACCATACGTAAAATTAACGATTCTTGGCCCTTTGTTCATATCATAAAGATGATGAATTCATTGGGGTGAGAAGGTAGACATCCAAGGGTTGCACCTGCAGTGTTCACGTCCAAGGTTTGCACCTACAGTGTTCACGTCCAAGGGTTGCACCTACAGTGTTCACGTCCAAGGGTTGCACCTACAGTGTTCACGTCCAAGGGTTGCACCTGCAGTGTTCACGTCCAAGGGTTTGCACCTACAGTGTTCACGTCCAAGGGTTGCACCTACAGTGTTCACGTCCAAGGGTTGCACCTACAGTGTTCACGTCCAAGGGTTGCACCTGCAGTGTTCACGTCCAAGGGTTGCACCTGCAGTGTTCACGTCCAAGGGTTGCACCTGCAGTGTTCACGTCCAAGGGTTGCACCTGCAGTGTTCACGTCCAAGGGTTGCACCTACAGTGTTCACGTCCAAGGGTTACACCTGCAGTGTTCACGTCCAAGGGTTACACCTGCAGTGTTCACGTCCAAGGGTTGCACCTACAGTGTTACGAACCCAGATAACAACATCCTCACCTACGCCTGTTTATCTGTCACTCCTCCACCATTCA